>VWZO01005613.1:91309-104653 GCA_013396975.1 Bucco capensis | reverse complement strand
AACCAAACCTACTCAGCCCAACCAAACCTACTCAGCCCAACCAAACCTACTCAGCCCAACCAAACCTACTCAGCCCAACCAAACCAACTCAACCTAACCAAACCTACTCAACTCAACCAAACCAACTCAACCTAACCAAACCTACTCAACTCAACCAAACCAACTCAACCCAACCAAACCTACTCAACCTAACCAAACCAACTCAACCCAACCAAACCAACTAAACCTAACCAACTCAACTCAACCAAACCAACTCAAGCAATCAAAGCCCTTGGAGGCTGTGGACGAGGCAGTTCTTCCTCTACTAAGCTTCACTTCCAGGATGCTGCCACCCTGTCTCCTGTACTTAGGCTTTGGCCAAGTGGTTTTTGGCTCTCTCTCTCTCTCTCTTCCCTTGCTCTCCTCAGCCACTCCACAGCAGGTGTAACTCTACTCAGCCTTTGGGCTGGAGTCAGGCTCATGGCACTCTCCATGACCTCCCAAGAGCCCTGAGGGAGAAGCTGCAGGCCTAGATGAGCTCCGGCAAGCTCCCAGGCACCTTCCTATCCACCAAACCAGCTCAGAAGCTGCCCTCACTTGGCTCTCTGCCTCCTAGGAGCAAGCCTGAAGGGAAAAGAGACATGGAGAGAAGCCAAGGAGAAGGAGCAGAGAGCAAGGACTCACCTCCTTCAGTCACTTCTCCATCTTAGCCTGTCCCAGTCCTGCAGGCTCTGTGGTTCTGCTGTCACTTCCAAGAGCTGATGCTTGACTGTGCTGAAACACAAGCAAAGAGCAGCAGTTAACCCCAGGAGCCCCAAAGGAGGTGAGAGCATCCTCATCTTCATCACAAACCAGAGAGGCTTGGCATCCAAACCTTCCCATGACTCCCCATCCTCCTCCTTGCAAGGACAAGCAGCACAACCCCAGAAGAGTTAGGGAGTTTCATGCTGCATTTGTGGGGAGCATCACCTTCTTTTCTTCTCTTGCAGGGAGATGCAAAGCTCACCTCTGTGTGATTGCCTCTCCTGACCCTCTGCCCATCCTCAGCCTTCCACCAGCTTTTCTCCTGCTACACCAGGACCATTTGGTCCTGCTGCCTCTGCCTGGAGGAGGATGCTGAGAGAACCTGACACACACACACACATCCCTGGTGCTTCCTCACCAGCTTCTGAGGAGTGGGGGGCAAAACCACCATGGGGAGGGGGGGAAAGGTAAAAATCACTGCATGCTTAAAGGTAGGATTTTCTTTAACTGATGTAAAGTGAAAATGACTTCTCTCTCAGCCATTTCCTTCCTCTGCTGAGGAGAAGGAGCTCTCTGTTTTTTCCCTTCACTCCTCACTGAAAATAACAGCAATCAATTGCTTTCCTCTGTGCTCCAAACTGGAACTCTCTGAGTCATCTCCCTATTTCAGGTTTTGTTTCTCATCCCTTAAAGGTCTAGCTTATTTTATTCTGCTTTATTTTTGCTCCTTTTCTGGTGAACAATTCCCATGTCCAAGCCAGAATAAGTGAGAAACATTTCTTTTCTTGGTAGATGCAGCTGACAGCTCCAAGCTTTGAGAAGCACATCACAGAACCAGGAATGCTGGCAGAGACCTCAAAGCTCATCACATCCAACCATTCCTATCATTCCCAGGACACTCACCCATGGCCCTAAGCAGAGCATCAGCACAACAGCTTGGCCAAGGGGTTGGAAGCTCCTCATGAATTTGCTCTCTTGATGCTCAATTAAACACTTTTGTCATGACCAAGGTCATCTACTGGCCACCAACTGCCAGAAGCCCATTTTCAGAGCAAAAAGAACCTGCAAGGAAAGCTAAAGAGGTTCTACTAAGATGATTTGACCCATACTGAGATCACTTAATCTATACTAAGATTGCTTAATCTAGAGAGATGGTTTGACTCACACACAGATTATTAAGATGATTTAACCCATATTAAGATGGTTTGACCCATATTAAGATGATTTAACTCATCCTGAGATTACTTAATCTATCCTAAGATTGTTTAATCTATCCTAAGATTGTTTAATCTATCCTAAGATTGTTTAATCTATCCTAAGATTGTTTAATCTATCCTAAGATTGTTTAATCTATCCTAAGATTGTTTGACCCACACTGAGATCATTAAGCCCATATTAAGATTACTTAGCCCATCCTGAGATTACTTAATCTATACTAAGATTGTTTAATCTATACTGAGATGATTTGACCCATGCTGAGAGAACCTGACCCATATTGAGATTATTTGACCCATCCTGAGATGATTTGACCCATATTAAGCTGATTTGACCCATCCTGAGATGCTTTAACCATCTTAGCTCAGCAATCAGCCCAAGCCTCAACCTTGCCAAGCCTAGCACAGCACACACACACATTCATTCCTCCTCATTTGCACAATTAACAGACAATTAACCCCTTCCTGAGCGCTGAGCCTCAGTAAATGACAAAGCTACTGCAGTCAGCACTAAGAGAGCCCAAGTCCTGGCTCCAAGGTGCTGCCAAGTTGAGCTCCTGCAAGCAGAGGAGCTGCTGATGCAATCCTCCAGCATCTTGCCCATGGCCTGAGCACATCCCTTCCTGTCCCTCCAAGAGAGGGATGCTCCCTTCTTCCATCATCCTGCTGGAGAAGGTGAGGGGAGGAGAACTGAGAGCCTGAGTGCAGTTGCCACCAGTTACAGGCACAGTCTTTGGGCTCTAAACTGAAGTTTTAGATCAACCTGCACCTCAGGAGGTTTTCCATCATCCTCATATCATCAATGGTGATGGAGAAAATGAGGACTGGAGCTGGAATTCCTCAGCAACATCCAAGCTGGAAGGAGCTCAGAGCAAGGGAGGAGGTGAAGGAGCTCAGAGCGAGGCAGGAGGTGAAGGAGCTCAGAGCGAGGCAGGAGGTGAAGGAGCTCAGAGCGAGGCAGGAGGTGAAGGAGCTCAGAGCGAGGCAGGAGGTGAAGGAGCTCAGAGCGAGGCAGGAGGTGAAGGAGCTCAGAGCGAGGCAGGAGGTGAAGGAGCTCAAAGTCCTTTCTATCCTCACTATGAAGAGCTACTTGGGACATAAACCAAGAAGCAATCCCAGACCAAATGAGCTCTCAGCTAAGATACCAAACCTCTGCACTCAAATTCCTTGCTCCTTTGGAGGAGCAGCTTTGGGTTGTAGGCTTTTTTTAACTCAAGGTTTGATTTTGATGGGAAGAGCACTCCCAGCTCCTTCTCCACAGCAGCTCAAGATTTGATCATCCTGGAGCTCTCAGATGATGATTGGATGCTTTGCACATAATCAAATAATGAAGTTGTTTTTTTCTGGCTCTTGTGAGATGCTCCTGAGTTGTGTCTCCAGCCCAGAGTTAGCTGATGCTCTCTCCTAAAATATCCTCTAGATGAACACAGTTGGTGAAGCATCTCGTGCAGCTCATGGCCCACAGCTGGTGGTTGGGTGAGGAGCAAGGCAAGTCCATCAGAAGCTCTCCAAAGCTGTCAGAGGTGCAGTTTTTCTTCCCTCAGAGTTAGGGAGTCCCAGCCTGACCCCAGCACCAGAGCACACCCAGTTCTGGAGTGAAGCACTGAAACCAAAGACTCCTTCCCACCTGCTCTTGGGAATTGATGGAAACAGCAAGCCTTTCCTTAGCTGGAAGGGATCCTTACCTTGAGAACATCTCAGCTGGAAAGGCTCTGACAAGACAGCAACTTCCTTAGGAGGAGGAGGAGAGCAAGCCAAACTTTCCACCTCCCCACCAGGGATGCTGAGCTCCAAAGAGCTCTGCAGGGAGCCACAACATCTATTTAATGAGCTCATGAATTAGGATTGACACACAGACTCCTCCTCCTGCCACTCTTAAAGAGATAGTGCCCTTGGAAAACCAAACAAGCTCTGAGCTTTTGGAAGGAATCAGCCTTTCCTTCTGCCACAGCTGCTCCAGCGCCCTCAGCATCTCTGCAGCAGGCAGAGCCTTTGGGCTCAATCCAGCCTCCCCGTGCAGCCAGAGCTGCTCCAGGCTCTCCCCTAATCCCCTGGGACGTGAAGGAAGGCAACACTGAATTAGCTCAGTGGGATGATTGAATCACTGCACTCCAGCAAGCTGAGCTGCCACACAGCCTCAGGCCACTAATGACACAGCTCTGCTGCCCTCACTCAGCTGCTTTGGCCTTCAGCTCATTAGCTAGCCAGCTAGCTACCCACCTAGCTCTCTCTGTTTAGCTATATCTCTAGCTGTTTATCTAGCTATCATCTATCCAGCTAGCTATCATCTATTCATCTGTCATCTATCCATCTATCCATCTGTCCATCTAGCTATCCACCTAGCTCTCTCTGTTTATCTATCATCTATCACCTATCCATCTATCTGTCATCTATCCTTCTATCTATCATCTATCTATCTATCATCCACCTATCTATCATCTATCCACCTATCTATCATCTATCTATCATCTATCCATCCACCTATCATCCATCCACCTATCTATCATCTATCTATTCTCTATCATTCATCTATCTATCATCTGTCATCTATCTATCCATCTATCTATCATCCATCCACCTATCTATCATCTATCTATTCTCTATCATTCATCTATCTATCTATCTATCTATCTATCTATCTATCTATCTATCATTCATCTATCTATCTATCTATCATCTATCCATCTATCTGTCATCTATCTATCCACCTATCTCTCTCTGTTTATCTATATCTCTATCTTTTTATCTCCTATCATCTATCCATCCATCTATCATCCACCTATCTATCATCTATCCATCCATCTATCTATCATCCATCTATTATCTATCTCTCCATCTCTCATCTATCCATCTAGTTATCTATCTATCTAGTTATCTATCTAGCTATCTACTTATCTGTCTAGCTAGCTATCTGTTTATCTTCTATTTTCTAATTATCTATCCACCTATCTCTCTATGTTTATCTGTTTATATCTCTGTTTATCTACCTATTATCTATCCATCTATCTGTCTATCCATCCCTCATCCATCCATCTGTCCATCTATCTATTATCTATCTCTCCATCCCTCATCTATCTATCATCTATCCATCTATCTATCTGTCATCTAGCTCTCCACCTATCTCTCTCTGTTTATCTGTATCTCTATCCATCTGTCATCTATCCATCTATCTGTCATCTCTCCACCTATCTATCATCTATCCATCTATCTATCATCCATCTATTATCTATCTCTCCATCTCTCATCTATCCATCTAGTTATCTATCTAGCTGTCTACTTATCTGTCTATCTATCTGTGTATCCATCTGTTTATCTTCTATTTTCTTTCTATCCACCTATCTATCTCTATCTGTTTATCTATATCTCTATCTGTTTATCTACCTATCATCTATCTATCCATCTATCATCATCTATCTATTATCAATCTATCTCTCCATCTAGTTATCTCTCCATCTAGTTATCTATCTGTTTATCTATCTATCTACCTACCTCTCTGGCCACTGCTGAGAGGCAGGAGCTGAGCTCTCCTGAAGCAAGCAGAGAACTCACTCTTGCTGCCTTTCAAATCCAATCCATCCTTTTTTGTCCCAGCTCCCACTTTTCCAGCTGCCCCAGCAGAGTGAAGAGAAACTTGTTTGGTGTGAGGATGCAGAGCCCTGGCCCAGAGAGCTTGGAGAGTCTCCTTAGTGCAGAGATGCCAAGGGCAGCTGGAGGGGATGCTGGGCCAGCTGGATGCACTGGATCATCTCCAGAGTTCCCTTCCCACCCTCTCCATGCTGGGATTCTGCCTCACTCTGGAATTCCCTTTGTCTCAGCAATACCTAGCAGACCATGTGCCTGTTTTACCTTGCCCACATTACCATCAGAAGCTCCTCAGTGCTGTGCTCACTCAGTCAATAAATCTCTCCCTGATGGCATTTCCTCTGAACATTCCTTAAAGACAGCCTTCCTCATTCAGGAACATCATCAGGAGAAATCTGGATGAGTTACAGGCTCATGATCAACAGCATCGAGATGGAACAGGTGAAAGAAGCAGGATGAGCAGCTCTGGATTGCCTCTTAGTGTGGGAAGGAGAGGGACTTGGTGCCAACAGAGGCCTCATGGTTTTGGGGTGGCCTGCCTGGACCCCAAATTAGTCCCATGTTGGGTTTCTGGTTCTCTTTGCTCTTAGCAGGAGTGGTGGCTCCCAGCTGGCAGCATGGACTGAGTGGGTTCCTTCCCATGGGCACCAGGACAGGAGGAGGCTGGGACACAGCTGGGATGTCTTCACATGCCTGGGAGACAAAGGAGCATCTCTACCTTGACTTGTAGCTTCTCACCTTCAAGCCAACTTCACTGGACAATGTTTCATCTGCAGCTAGAGCAGGATGCTCCAACCTGAGCTGGGATGCTTCCAGGGAGGAATGGGACATCTCCCACCTCTCTGGGCAACCAGGCTCTCACTAAACTTCTCCCTTCTCTCTAGTCTCAATGTCTCCTCTTTTAGTTTCAAACCATGGAGTCCATCCATCCATCCATCCATCCCTCCATTCCTAAACCCTGGCCCCAAGCATCACATCTCCATGGCTTTTGGACACTTCCAGGGATGGAGACTCCAGCAGCTCTCTGGGCAGCCTGGGCCAGTGAAATTCAGTGAAGATGAAGTTCTTTCTGATATCCAAGCTGAAGCTCCTCTGGTGCAAGTTGAAGCCAATCCCTCTATTCCTGGAGAACCTCTTGGATGTATCTGCTCTTGTATTTCTCNATCTCTCCATCTAGTTATCTATCTGTTTATCTATCTATCTACCTACCTCTCTGGCCACTGCTGAGAGGCAGGAGCTGAGCTCTCCTGAAGCAAGCAGAGAACTCACTCTTGCTGCCTTTCAAATCCAATCCATCCTTTTTTGTCCCAGCTCCCACTTTTCCAGCTGCCCCAGCAGAGTGAAGAGAAACTTGTTTGGTGTGAGGATGCAGAGCCCTGGCCCAGAGAGCTTGGAGAGTCTCCTTAGTGCAGAGATGCCAAGGGCAGCTGGAGGGGATGCTGGGCCAGCTGGATGCACTGGATCATCTCCAGAGTTCCCTTCCCACCCTTTCCATGCTGGGATTCTGCCTCACTCTGGAATTCCCTTTGTCTCAGCAATACCTAGCAGACCATGTGCCTGTTTTACCTTGCCCACATTACCATCAGAAGCTCCTCAGTGCTGTGCTCACTCAGTCAATAAATCTCTCCCTGATGGCATTTCCTCTGAACATTCCTTAAAGACAGCCTTCCTCATTCAGGAACATCATCAGGAGAAATCTGGATGAGTTACAGGCTCAGGATCAACAGCATCGAGATGGAACAGGTGAAAGAAGCAGGATGAGCAGCTCTGGATTGCCTCTTAGTGTGGGAAGGAGAGGGACTTGGTGCCAACAGAGGCCTCATGGTTTTGGGGTGGCCTGCCTGGACCCCAAATTAGTCCCATGTTGGGTTTCTGGTTCTGTTTGCTCTTAGCAGGAGTGGTGGCTCCCAGCTGGCAGCATGGACTGAGCGGGTTCCTTCCCATGGGAAGCAGGACAGGAGGATGCTGGGACACAGCTGGGATGTCTTCACATGTCTGGGAGACAAAGGAGCATCTCTACCTTGACTTGTAGCTTCTCACCTTCAAGCCAACTTCACTGGACAATGTTTCATCTGCAGCTAGAGCAGGATGCTCCAACCTGAGCTGGGATGCTTCCAGGGAGGAATGGGACATCTCCCACCTCTCTGGGCAACCAGGCTCTCACTAAACTTCTCCCTTCTCTCTAGTCTCAATGTCTCCTCTTTTAGTTTCAAACCATGGAGTCCATCCATCCATCCATCCATCCCTCCATTCCTAAACCCTGGCCCCAAGCATCACATCTCCATGGCTTTTGGACACTTCCAGGGATGGAGACTCCAGCAGCTCTCTGGGCAGCCTGGGCCAGTGAAATTCAGTGAAGATGAAGTTCTTTCTGATATCCAAGCTGAAGCTCCTCTGGTGCAACTTGAAGCCAATCCCTCTATTCCTGGAGAACCTCTTGGATGTATCTGCTCTTGTATTTCTCTTCCCTTTTTCCTCCAGACCCACAGCTCCAGCAGAGAAAATGCAACCAAATGATTCAGATGCTAACTGGCTGAGTCACAGACTGCTAAGTGCTGGAGGATCTGAGCAAGCTTCTTCTCCACGAAGGATGACAGCCAATTTAAATACCATCCTTTACCCTTCCAAAACACAGCTCTAGGAGCAAGAATTCCCTGGAAATAAAACCCCCCAGCAGCTTGTCCTCTCCCATCAGCTGCTCTTCACCTTCTGGAGCAGAGAGATGAGGATCTGCTTGCCCATGGCTGGGCTGGGAGCTGGAGCTCTGGGAGCTTTGTGGTTGGCAGAGGATGCTCAGGAGATGTGGTAGCAGACCACCTCATCACTTGGCTCTTCCCAAAGGCAACAGAGATGCAGTTGTGAAGCTGGAGAGAGTCCCCATCCCTAGAGGGATGGAGATGTGGAGCTGAGGGACATGGTTAGTGCTGAGCTGGGGAACACTTGAGCTTGATCATCTTCAAGATCTCTTCCAGATTCTCTGATCTCCTAGCCAGAGAGCAGCTAGGACCACAGAGAAGCTGCACAGCTCCATCTCCCAAGCCTCCAACCCCTTGCAGATGAGAGATGCTGAGGCAAAGGGCTTGTAGAGGTTGGAAGAGACACTTCTGGAGCAGTTGCAACCTGCTATGAGCATAGCTTGTACCTCAGGGATGGGAAGCAGGAGAGGCACCACAGAGCTGAAGCAGCTGGAAGGTGGGAGGACATGGCTTGGCTTGGAGAAGGAGGAGTATGGAATGGGGGAAGTGGGGGACTCAGAGCAGGAATAGCAGAAGATCCTATTTTGGAGAGCTGTAGAGAATCTATCAGCGTGCTGGAGCAGAGCAGAGCCAGAGGGGAGCTGCTCCATGCTGAGCAAGAGCTGAAGGGTGCAGGGGGCAAGAGGCTGGGGCCACACTCTGCTAAGGGATGGGACAATAGCAACAAACTGGAAGCCAGGAGCTTGCAGGAAGTGTGAGGATGCAGAGCCCTGGCCCAGGCTGCCCAGAGAGCTTGGGGAGTCTCCTGGTGTGCAGAGATGCCAAGGGCAGCTGGAGGGGATGCTGCTGGAGCAGGGAGGATGCACTGGATCATCCCCAGAGGGGATTGCTCTTCATGGCAGAGAGCAACAGCACAGTGGCAAGCTTCCAGCAGAGCACAGGGAGACAAAGCCATCCCAACCCCCAGTGCTCAGCATCCCTCTCTGCCTCTGAGAGGAGCAAGGATCAAAAACCCTTTGAAGATCACCATCAAAGCCTCTTTTGGCCATGGATTGGGGCTGGATGTTGCTAATGAACCAGCTGGCATCCTCTCCTTGAGAGCCAGCAGAAGGTGACCTATTTCTGCTCCTCACTAGCTCAGGACCCACTCCAGACTCACACTCATTGAGCAGGACCCAACAAGTTGCTTGGACCACTGGCTTCTTTAGCTCCTAAGAATGTGAAGAGGGAAGGGATCTGCCTGCCAGGAGAAGAAGGAGCTGAATCCCTCTGGAAGCTGGGGAGCAGCAGTGTGTGTGTGACTTTGGTGCAGAGAAGAGGGAGCCAGTGTTGGAGAGAGAAGGGAGAAGGGAGGCAATCTGCTTGCCTTCAGACCTAGCACTGTGTGGGCTGCCTGTCAACACCAGGCATGGCATCTCAGGCATCTCATGGGAGAAGGGATGGGAAAGAGGAGCCCAGCTGCACTGTGGAAGAGCACAATGCCAAGGGAGGACTCTCCTGAACAAACCAAGGATGATGGTGATGAGGACAGATTTGGGCTCCTACCATCCTCATGGAAACACCTGGCAGAGGAGTGACTGAGCCCTGGAGATGTTCCAGCTCTTTCCCACCTTCCTAACCCTGGCATCCTTTTTGCAAGGGAATAGTAAGCTTCAAGGTGCTTGGAAACCAAAGGTGGTTCAGAGATGGAGAGGATGCAGCGAGCAGAAAAGTGGTTTAGCTCCAAACCAACTTGGAGATGGAGAGGTCAGCTGTGCTGTAGCCATTGCTGCTGCGGAAGGAGGAGCAGGGAAGGGAAGGTCTGGGGTGGGGAGAGCAGATGGAGAGCAGGGACACCTCTGTCCCCCTCCCCAGCAAGTGGCAGAGATTGAGGAGAACAACATCTCCAGCTCCTTCTGGGGATGGCAATGTCTTCTGCTCAACTTCCTTACCTGCCTCCTGAACATTGGATTATTGCTGCTTCTGCTCATTCTCCAGGAGGATGCTGAGAGCCTGTGCCAGCTTGCCCAGAGAGGTGGGACATGTCTCATTCATCCCTGTGCCCATCCCAGCTCAGGTTGGCTAGGGCTGGGAGCATCCTGCTGTAGCTGCAGATGTCCCTGGAGGTTGGACTAGATGAGCTTGGAAGGTCCTTCCCCACCTCTTCTGTGAGTCTATCTCCATCACAGCACTGAAAGGACCAAATTCAGGGACTACAAACAAACCCAAAGCAAAGATGGAGCTTGTGGAGGCTAACAAACCATCAGAAGTCCCCCAGATGCCTCTCAGAGGGGTCAGACCCAGAAGGACTGAAGGGATGTGAGACATCACAGTCCTGCTCCTGTCAGCTCCCTGTGCTGATCCCTGAGGCTCACAATGGCCTCAGCTGGAAGGGAACCACCAGGATCCTCATCCCAGCTCCCCAAAGGACATCCTGTGCCTCAAGAGGTTGTCCAAGGTGCTCCTGCATTTCTCTCAGGTTGGCATTGTGACTCCTTCCCTAGGGAGCTGGTTCCAGTGCTCCACAGCACGAGGAGCTTGGGAATGATGCCAAGCTTGGAGCAGTGGCTGGCACACCAGGAGCTGTGCTGCCATCCAGAGTGACCTGGACAGGCTAGAGACATGGGCAGGGAGAGACTGAATGACATTTAACAAGGGGAAGTGTAAAGTACTGCATGTGGGAAAGAACAAGCCCATGGATCAGTCCAGCCTGGGAACTGATGTGTTGGAGAAGAGCCCTGGGGAAAAGCTCTGGGAGTGCTGGTGGCTAGGAGGATGCCCATGAGGCAGCAATGTGCCCTTGTGGCCAAGAGGCCAATGGCATCCTAGGATGCATGAAGAGGAGCGTGGCCAGCAGAGCCAGAGAGGTTCTTCTCCCCTCTCCTGTGCCCTGGGGAGGCCTCCCCTGGAATGCTGTGTCCAGTTGTGGGCCCCTCAGCTCCAGAAGGCTAGGGAGCTGCTGGAGAGAGTCCAGCCCAGGGCCAGCAAGATCCTGAAAGGAGTGGAGCATGTGCCCTAGGAGGACAGGCTGAGAGAGCTGGGTCTCTTCAGCCTGGACAAGAGGAGACTGAGAGGAGACCTCAGCAATGCTTAGAAATATGGGAAGGGTGAGTGTGAGGAGGAGAGAGCCAGGCTCTGCTCCATGGCATCCAATGGTAGGACAAGAGGGAATGGGAGCAAGTTGGAGCACAGGAGGTTTAGTATTAAGCTGAGGAGGAACTTGTTTGCAGTTCAGGTGCCAGAGCACTGGCCCAGGCTGCCCAGGAGCCTGTGGAGTCTCCTTGTCTGGAGCCATTGCAGAGCTGCCTGGACACATTGCTGTGTGAGCTGGTCTAGGTGCTCCTGCTCTGGCAGGGGGGTTGCACTAGATGAGCTTTCTAGGTCCATTCCAACCCCTGACATCCTGGGATACTGTCAGGGTGAAGAACCTCTCCTAAGAGGCAAGCTAAACTTGCCCTGCCATTGCCTCAGCTCCTGACACTGGTCACCAGAGAGAAGAGATCAGCTCCTGCCCCTCAGGAGGATGCTCTAGACCACCAGGAGTTCTCACTACCTCAGGACATCTTCTCCCCATGGAGCCTGCCTGCTCCATGAAACTGCTTGGATTTCAGGAGTGTCCCAGCCATGGGCTTGGCAGCTTGGCCAATCCTTCTTGCAAAGGACAAGAGGTCACTTGAAGCTAGAGAAGGAAATCCTAGCCCCTTTGGACACAGAACCTGAGCACTCTGCTGCTCCTAATGCTGTGAGCCTCCCTAATCTCCAGGCTGGAGCAGAGCTGGAGAAGCTATCAGTGGGGAATTACGAGGATTAGGAGCTCTTTATCTCTCCTTTCCAGAGACACTTGGCTGCTGATGGAATTACCATAAAGCTCTGAAGCTACAGCTCCACTTTTGGGCTCACCCCACAGCTCCAGCTCCCCCTTGGATGGCAGAAAGAAAAAGCCCAAATCCTGCAGTTGGGAGATGGATTTTTGCCTTCTAGAGAATGACTTGAGTTGGCTGTCAAGAGCTGTTATGTTACTTGAGGGGTAATTTGCCTGCAGGTTAGCTTCCATGCCCTGGAAAGCCAGGGCTGTGATCTTGTCTGCACTCATTAGGAGTTAGCAGGAAGGCTGGGAGCTCACCCTGCAGCATCCCTAGAGGTGAAGCCATCCAGGAGGGATGTGCTCCTCAGCAAGTTATGTAAGCCAGCTCCAAGGATGGCATCTTCCTGGCCACCAGGGATGTGCCTAGCTTCACCACCCTCTGAAGATGAAAGGTTTGCTCCATGCTTCTCCAGGAAGGTTGGTAGAGAGCTCTAAGCTCATCAAGTCCAACCTCTCCTCCCCAGGACACTAAGCCATGACCCTAAGGAGAACAGCTAGATGTTCCTTAACCCCTGCAGGGATGGAGACTGCAGCATGTCCATGGGCAGCCAAGCTCCTCGTGCTGTGGAGCACAAGAGTTGCTCTGGGGTGACACTAAATGAAGAGTTTGAGGGCACAAGTCCTCTTGGCTCTGTGGATCATCAAAAGGACTACAAGGCAGAGATGCTTCCACACTCAGGAATGCCAGCTTCCTGTGATCCTCATGCTACACTCCGTGGGTTTGGTCTATGCTTCACACTCCAAGACTGCAGCAAAATCGAGTCACTAAAATGGGATTTTAGGTTACAATAAGAACTCTTTTGCTCTCCACATCACCCTCATTCCCTTGCTACTTTCCCCTCCACACAACTCTGGAAAGCTCTGATGTTGTTAGGGCTTCAAGGGAACAAACCAAACCCTAAGGCAAGCCAAGGCTCTTCATGCCTGCATTGTCTCCAGAGTCTGAGGACATCAAGGACACTGAGGGAATCAGCCAGCTCCTTCCTCCAAGGTCTCAGAGCTTGGAACAAGCAATGGCAATGCAAAGGGGAGAAGCTTCAGCCAACCCACCCTCAGCTCACAGCTCCTGCCTCACCAGCTCAGCTCTGCTCTGCCTCCTTGGAATTTTCATCCATCCCTAGCAGGACAAGACCTCCACTACCTCCTAGGATCACCTAGGCTTGTCTGAGCTAAGGAATTCCCTCCCCTCCCCGTGGCTTTTGCACCCTGAAGGCACCTGGAGATTTCCTCTTCCCTAAAGGCCAAGCTTAGCCTGTGAGGGAAGGAAAAGAAGGAAAGGGGGGGG
>VWZO01005613.1:37487-59040 GCA_013396975.1 Bucco capensis | reverse complement strand
TTTTCCACCGCCCAAGCACCAAGTCTGTACTTCAGGAATTCACATTCTTCCTGAGGTAACTGGATTTTGTTATGAAGTCATGTATGTGTATTTTTATGTACTATAAGCACATCAGTATATAGCTTAGCTTCTGTGAATTTGTTTGACTTTTCCTGACTGAGAGTGATTTAATCTCTTAATTAACAAAGGGGAAGTCAAGGGAATTTGGCAGTTAGTGAGGTCCCAAAAACATGTCATGTGAATGAATGCAACTCTGTGTACCAAGCACTGTGTATTTCTCTGGATTCAGGCACAGTGGTCATATGAGCAGATGTTGCGCATTTGGTATTAGGTTGGTTTTGTTAGTAGTGCTCATAAATCAAAACTTTCCTCCAATGGCAACAAAACTAAAATTACGAGATGTAAGAATATTAAACATCTGTATCCTGAAAAGTAGCTTATTGTTTGTATTCTTCTTGATTTTTAGTGTATTACATTCCATGGATTTTCCTTTTCCAGAATGCAACATTGAGTCACAACTTAGCTTTCTGGGAGGGGGAAGGAGAGCACAGGAAGGGAGACAGGAAAGAAAGCCATAATGAAACAAACCATAAATAAAATTAATAAAATTAATAAAAATAATAAATAAAAATAATAAATGAATAAATAATAAGTAAATAAAAATAATAAATAAATAGTAAGTAAATAAAATAATAAAAATTTAAAAATAAATAAACANAAAAATGCAAAAAATGCAAAAATGCAAAAAATAAACAGTAAACAAACAGTAAACAAACAGTAAATGACAGGTGGGAGCTGTCCCATTCCTCCCTGGAATTATCCCAGCTCCGGTTGGTTGGGGTTGGGAATGCCTCTGCAGGTGAGCTGGAGCCAGCTCATCCCTCTCCATGTCTCCACAGCCTAAACCTCACACAAAGGTGCAGGCAACAGCTCCAATTGCTCCTCGAGCATCCAAAGCTAGAGGATTGACAGCTCTGCTAACGGGATGCAGATGAAAACAGCAGAGCTCCACACAGCATCCTCTGCCAGCCAAGACAAACCTCTCCTCTCCACATTCACCACCCCAAAGGCTAGAGCATCCCTCATCCCTCCTGGATTCTCTCCTGGATTCTCTCCTGGATTCTCCCCTGGATTCTCCCCACAAAAGCCACAACTCTTGGTACACCAGTGAGCCTGAAGTTGAGGATGGCTTCCTGGGCCTTCCCCACCCCTCGCCAGGTGCTATATTTGTCTCCAGTCAATGGATCCCAAATCCCTTCCTAATTAACCATCTAAGCTGTCAGAAAGAGCCCAGGAGTGTTAGAGCACCAAAGAGGATTAGAGGACTTTAAACTTAGCAAGGCTTGGTAATCCTGCTGGGCTCGAGGATGGAGCAGCAGCAAGGCTGAGGCTTGACAGGCACAGTTCCCTCAGCTCTTGGCTTCTCCTGCCATGCCCAAGAAGTCTCTGTTTGTGAGGAGTTTGTGGCTGGAAAGGAGCTGGAGGTGTTGGTCAGCAGTGGCTAAAGATGAGGCAGCAGAGGGGCCAAGAGCATCCTGGCTTGGCTCAGCAGCACTAGGGCAGGGATTTTCCTCCTGGGCTGGGCACTGGGGAGGACACAGCTCCAGTGCTGGGCTCAGCTTTGGGCTCCTCACTCCCTGCCAGAAGGATATGGAGGTGTCTGTTCCAACACCTGATAACCTTCTGAGGGAAGAAATCCTTCCTAATATCAACCTAAAGCTTCCCTGGTGCAACTCAAAGCTGAATATTCCCTCTTGTCCCATCACTTGGAACAAGACCACCCTCCACCCCAGCACCACCTCCTTCCTAGCAGGATGCTCTCCCATGGCTCCCAAAAGGCATTTTCTCAGTGTTCATTGGACTGTATCCAACAGATCTGAGGTAAGGATGCCATCCCTGGAGGCATTCCAGGGGAGGCTTGCCAGGGCTCTGGGCAAGCTGATCTAGCTGGGGATGTCCCTGCCCACTGCTGGACTAGATGAGCTCCAGAGGTCCCTTCCAACCCAATCCATGCTAGGATTCTAGGATTCTCAGAGGTCCATCTCCATCCAGGAATTTGGAAGTTAGGTATTGACCTTCAACCTTATCCTAAGCCAGCGCATCCCCATCCTGCTACAAGAACCTCACCTCCCTGCTCCAAATCACCTCAGCTATTTTGGGAGGGGGCTACAAAGCTCCCAAAGTGTGTTCTGCAGGGGACAGAAGAGCAACAACAAGCCCCAAGGTGACACTTTGGGTGCCTCCTGTGCTAAATGCCAAACACTCTTCCCTGCTCCATGCTTCAGTGGGATGCAGGCTGCTGGCCATCAAGCCGGGCTTCTGGCAGCTCTTGGCATCAAGCACACCAACTTTCTTTGGGCTGTTCCAAGAAGTGGTAAAGATGAAGTTGTGCTGCTCCAGGGAAGGCTTTCAGTGTCCTTCTTGGAGTCACAACCATCTCTGAGGGATCACAGAACTATTTAGCTCGGGAAAGAGCTGTAAGCTCAAGTCCAGCTGTTCCATGCCATCTTGAACAGTGCCATGTCCACATCTCAGTGTTTCCAGGGATGGAGACTCCAGCACTGCCCTGGGCAGCCTGGCACAGGCATGGACAAACCTTTGGGGCAAGGAATTATTCCTAATATCCAATCTAAACCTTCCCTGGTGCAACTTGAGGCTGTTTCCTCTTGTTCCTTGGGAGAAGAGACCAATCCCCAGCTCACTCCAAGCTGCTGTCAGGGAGCTGCAGAGAGAGCTAAGGTCTCCCCTGAGCCTCCTCTTCTCCACACTAACCAAGCCAACAGCTGCTCCTCAGCACACTTGTGCTCTAGACCCTTCCCCAGCTCCCTTGCCTTTCTCTGGACACACTCCAGCACCTCCATGTCCTTCTGGCAGGGAGTGAGGAGCCCAAAGCTTGAGCAGAAGACTCCACACAGAGCTGGGGCTGTGCTTCAATATTTCTCCCCTCTGTTTCCATTCCAAGCCTTTTCAAACACCTCTAAAGCAAGGGAGAGTGGGTGGAAGAGTTTGACATGCAGAGAAAGAGGCTTGGAAAATAGAACGTTTCCCATGAAAATATCATGGAATCATTGAATTGTTTTGGTTGGAAGAGATCTTGAAGATCATTGAGTGCAAGTGTTAACCCAACACTGCCAGCTCAGCACTAACCATGTCCCTCAGCTCCAGGGCTTTGCATCCCCTCCAGGGATGGAGAATTCCAGCACTGCCCTGGGCAGCCTGGCACAGGCCTGGACAAACCTAATTGTTCCTAATTATTCCTCTCCCCTTGGCCATTTCTCCCTGCTGGCACTTGCAGCTCCAGAAGGATGCTGCTCCTTTTGTTTCCTCTGAGGATGCTGAGAGCCTGGTTGCCCAGAGAGATGGGAGATATCCCATTCATCCCTGGCATCATCCCAGCTCCAGGGAGCATCCTGCTCTACTTGCAGATGTCCCTGCTGCCTGCAGGGAGTTGGACTAGATGAGCTGGAAAGGTCTTTCCCACCTAATCCAGTCTGGGATTGTATGATCTGAGACCCTGGAGTGACTCTACCACTTCCCAAAAGGACATGGTGCTTGTGCATCCCTAGGGGAACCTGCAGCATCCCTGACCAGCTTTTCCCTACAAAGTTCTCCCTTCACTTTCTTCTCCCCCAGGGCTGCTCAGAAAGCCTGGTGACAAGCTGCTTAGAGGAGAAGAGGAAAAGCAAAGGAGCATTTGTCCTCTCTAAACAAAGGATGCCTTCTCCCTCCCCAGAGCCCTTGCTGCAGCTCTGCTCTCTCCAAGCCACATCCAGCAGGTTAGGATTCTTCTGGATTGAGAGCATTTTGGCCAAGCTCATGAGAAACAAAAAAAATCCCTGTCAGAAAGCAAGAGTTTGTTGGCAGCCTCCAAAAATAGGCAAGCAAGAGGCGTGTGAAGCTGCCTCGTGCCCATCTGAGGCTAAGAGCATCTCTCTCAGCCTTTGGGGCACATCCCTTAGCTAAAGGCCTCAGATTGGGGAGGTATCAAGGGTTAGACTGGGCCAACCCCCAGCCCAGGGATAGAGCTGCTCAGCCATCTCCTTCTCCCCACTGCTGGGAGGAAAAGGGATAATGATTGGATTGGAAATGGAACTGAAACGACTCGAATGGCAACGAGAAAATGAAATAACTCGATAGAGATAAACACAAAAGCAATACCAGACCCAACCTCCCTTTGCTGCTAACTCCCTCCCCAGGGATGCTGCAGCAGGAGGACTCAGCAGCAGCCAGGGCTCAGGCTCAGAGCTGGATGCTGGAGCTCAGCAACTCTGGGATGGAGATGGAAAGCAGAGCAGAGAGAGTCCTGCAGGAAGAGAGCTGGGATGCTGAGCCTCACAAGGCCCAGGAGCTCAAGCTGGGAGAGACCCAAAGCTCTCCTTAGATGTGCTAGTTGTTAATTAGCCGCTAATTAGCTTAATTAAGCACCTCTTTTGTGAGGTCTTAGAGCTCCTACAAGAGACCCCAAGGCCCAAGCTGGATATCAAAGCCTCAAGGAGTCAATATGACCTAGATACAGACTAGGACCTTAGGCCAGGTTTGGCTTGCTCCATCTCCTGGATCCCTTTCCTGCCTGCTGCTGCTTCCTTGCACTTCCCATCCCAGCAAGGCTTTCATTCCCTTTCTCCATCCCAGCCCACAAGAAGAGCTCACCTCTAGCTTTGTGACCCAACCAAACATCCAGAAAGAGTGCAAGCTGTAGGTCCATCACCTCTAAACACAGAAAAGGATAAAAATCAATCCATATATTCATAATTAACCCTTCTAGACCTATTTTAAGTTAGGCAGGGGGTGATTGTTCTGCTCTCCTGCGGAAGGGAACATATGGACCCATGGAGGAAAGCTCTTGCCAAGGCAACATCCACCTCTCCTCTCCCCAGCACAACAGCCACCCCAAAGCCAGCCCCAAAGCCAGCCCCAAAGCCAGCCCCAAAGCCAGCTGTGCCTTCAAATGCCAGGTGCTGGTGGATGTGGCCACAGAAAGCCTTGGAATGCCCTGCAGCCCCAGTGTGGAAGCATCAGGGATGGTTGCTATAGTGACCCAACAGTGGGCTCAATTCAAGCAGGTTTGCCCTATTCTTTGGGAATTTGGGGGAAAGAAAGCATCACTTCAAGGGGAAAAATCCCTTCTCCCTTCTTTACACTGAGGGCCTGCTCCTTGTCTCTAGCCTGTCCAGGTCACTCTGGATGGCAGCACAGCTCCTGGTGTGCCAGCCACTGCTCCAAGCTTGGCATCATCCCCAAACTTGCTGAGGGAACACTCTCCCCCTTCCTCCAGATCATTGATGAATATATTGAACAGTCCTGGCCCCAGCACTGAGCCCTGGGGCACACCACTAGTCACAGGTCTCCAGTTACACTCTGCTCCACTGACCACAGCTCTCTGGGCTCTGTCCTGCAGCCAGTTCCCAATCCATCTCACAGCACAGTCTCCCAATCCACACTTCTCAGATTTGGCTGTGAGGATACCACAGCCAAAAACATGGATACATGTGCAGCAAGGAGATAAGCTGCTATTTCTGGAGCTGCTTCTCAATACCTCCAGCAAGCAGGCACTGAGGGGGGGTTGCTGAGAGAAAAGACTTCCACCCTCTCCATATTCACCTGAACCAACAACTGAGACATCCAAGTGCCCACAGGAGAAACCTTCTCAGCAGAAAAGGTGAATTAATTCCTCTTGGCTTATCCACTTCTGATCTCCTCTCCTCCTCTGCCTGAGAGCTAGGGCTAAGCTGGCAATTGCCATGCCCAAGCAAAGCTCCAAGTCCCTTCCTTCCCCAGCCTGCTGGAGGTTCAGGTTTTAAATAGCTTGCTTGCAAGGCTGTGACTCAGAAGAAGTGTGAATGACAGAAGGAAGCTGATTAGATTAGAGACAGTTTGCTGGGGAGAGAGAGAGAGAGAAGGGATAGAAGTGAATTCACTCCCAGGAGCAGGTGCAGTGGTTGCTTTGCTTAGCAGAGATCATAGAATCCTAGCCTGGTTTGGGTTGGAAGGGAGCTCTGGAGCTCATCTAGTCCAACCCCGCTGCAGTGGGCAGGGACATCCCCAACTAGAGCAGCTTGCCCAGAGCCCTGGCAAGCCTCACCTGCAATGCCTCCAGGGATGGCAACTCAACCACCNATTGATAGTGAGGATTGTTCTGACCCAGGTGCAGGACCCTGCACTTGGTCTTGTTGAAGCTCCTGAGGTTCCCCTGGGCTCACCTCTCCAGCTTGTCCAGCTCCTTCTGGATGACATCCTGCCCCTCCAACTTATCCCCAGCACCCATAGCTTGGTGTCATGTGCACACTTGCTGAGGAGTTTGTGAGGAGCCCTTCCAGCCACAGCCAGGGAAAGCCTGAGGAAGGATCAGATTCAGCTCAAAGCACACAACAGGAGTCCCAAATTCTCTTGCTATTCCAGAAGGTGGAACTTGCTCCTCCTGCTCAGCTGCAAGCTCCTGGCTTCCAGTGTGTGCCTGTTGTCCCATCCCTGAGCAGAGTGTGGCCCCAGCCTCTTGCCCCCTGCACCCTTCAGCTCTTGCTCAGCATGGAGCAGCTCCCCTCTGCCTCTGCTCTTACTGTTGAGCTAGCAGCAGTTGCCTTGGGAAAGGAAAGCAAAGATTCCTGGAAAGTCCAATTCTTGGGCAGAATCAAATCCTTGTGGTGTCCTACTGAGCAGGAGCAGCTAGGATAGAGCTGCTGGAGTCTTCTCCTCATGGCTCTGAGCCTTAGGCTTACACACAGCAGTATCCCAAGGAGAGATGCTCTCAGGGTCAGTGTGGTTACACTTCTCATCAGTCATGCTCCACAGCTTGCTTAGGTAGATGGATCAACCTTGAGTAGCTTTTGGGTTTGGAGAATGAAAACAGAACCTTCCAAACTCATCTAGTCCAACCTCCAGGGACATGTCCATCCAGAGCAGGATGCTCCCAGCCCCAACCAACCTGGACATCTCCAGAAGGTGATGTGAAGGAAGCACCTGCACTTCCCAACATGAGCCCAGGTTCCTCTTCCCACTGCCCATCATCTCCTCTTTGCAGACCAAAGGCTCCAACACAGACTGCTCCATGCTCAACTCAGGGGGTTTGGACAAGCAATTATTCACTGATAAGCCAAGTTAACAGCTTCATAGCTTTCTGAGGAGCCAAAGAGGTGAGAGTGACATCCAAACACATTCACACTTCAGGGAGCACATCAGCTGTTGGCAGGAATTGTGCCCTCAGGGCTGTTCTCCACACCTCCTGTCTCAGGCCCTGCTGCCATCAGCCTCTCAGAGGGCAAAGTGAAGCCACTGAGTAGAGCAAGAAACACCACTGAGCTTCTGCAGATAACTTGGAAAGGTTTGGAGTCAGCAGCAAAGCCTTGGAATGCTGCTTTCCTGCAGCTTGCCCAGCATCACCTGCAAGCTCTCAGGCTTCTGGCATCCTCACAGCATCTTCAGTTCCCTTCCACCAGCTCAGGAAGGTGCCAGGACCCTGAGCAACACCACAAGCTGTGCTCTGAGCTCTCATCTCCACTCACCTAACCAACCCTCCCTCAGCTTACCTGAGAGGGAGAGAGAGCCAAGGCCTTGTTGGAGTTAACCTTCCACTCTCTTCCACCTCTAACTTGGACTTTGTGAGCTCATCTCCTACATTGCCCAAGCCAAGGCACAAAGAGGAGTTCCAGGTTGGCTACAAGAAGGCAGCCACCCCCCCTCTAAGGCTATTTATTTCCCTCCTGAAGCACTGAGGAGTTGACTGCACCTCATTTCTCTCCTGCAGGCAGAGAAGCTAACTGTTGCATAAGGAGTGAATAATGTTGTGTTATATAAATATCCTCTAGTATGTCAACATGAAATGGGCTATTTCTGGAGTGCAAAATGCCTAAAAGGCCAATTGCTTGCTTCTCCTCCAGCTCAGTGGGAATCTTCTCTCCAGCAGCTTCCTCACTCCACTCTTCTCAAGTCTCTTTTCCAAGCAGATTTGGGGGGGGGAAACTGACAGAATTCCTTTAAACCCCACTACAAAAATGATCAGTGCCACTTCTCCCCAGCTTCTGGTGTCCCTCCTGGAGGTGAAGGAAGAATCCTCTGGATGCTGCTGGTCCAGGGATGAGAGGAGGAGTTGGATGCTATAGTAACAGCCTCACCCTGAGGATGCTGCACTGGAGCATCCCCTCAGCTCTTAGAGGGCTCAGACAAGAGCTCAATTCCCTCTGTTCCTTCACACAGGGATGTGAAAATCCTTCATTTTCCAGCTGGCTTCTTTCCTTGCTCATGGGCAGGAGCTGAGGCAGAAAAAGCCCCAAAGGCAACTGCAATCCTTAACCATTCTCTCTGAAGGGAGAAGCTAGGCTTGAGAAGTTTGGAAGAGCTTTTGGATCCCTCTGGTATTTGCTCCTAATTCTGCTGCTGGCTTGCTTTCTTAGTCTTTTAGGCTTTGGTTCTCTCTATTTTAGGGAGACACTAGGCTTCTCTTCATCTTTGGGACCTGAGAGCCCTGGGGCTGCTCACACATCTCTCTAGAAGCTGCTTCTCATGCCACTAATCCCAGGTGAGTTTTCCAAGGATAAGGAATATTGCCAGGAAGTAATGACACCAAAATGCCAGGGAGAAAATCCTCCTCCTCTTCCTAAAGCCAAAGCTGTTTTGCTCTGATGAACTTGCCTGGGAGTGGAAAAAAACAAGGTGAGGAGCAAGAGTGTTGTCCAAAACCCCAATATCAAGAGGGATGCTGAAGGATTTCCATCCTCTCCATCCCAACCATCAAACCCATTCCCAACACCATGGCTAGAACAAAGGATCCATCCACAAGATCTTCCTCTTTGCCCCTTCCCTTTCCACTCCTGTTTCACCTCCACCATTGCCTTCAAGCCCTGACCCCACAAGGGGATTCCACTCTTGATCCCATGGCATTCCAGTTCTTGTGAGGCTCCTTCCCTGGATACATCATCTGCAGCTCCCTGTTGAGCGAACAAGCCCACCCCTGTCAGCTATTTTGGCAGCAGAGGAATGGTTTGTGCTCCTTCTTTTCCCAACAAGATTGGGTGTACTAGTTCAGAAGAGAAACAACAAGAGGTCACCAACAGCATCTGAACAAAAAGGAAGCTGAACAGAGAGTGGCAAACAGCTGATATCCAACAGGAAACCTCAGCATCCTTGCAGCCCAGAAGGTTTTTGGTACCCTGGGCTCATCCCCAGCAGGGTAGGGAAGGGATTGTGCCTCTGCTCTGGCCACAGCTCATCATTCACACAGCAACCAAGGCAGAGAGGAAGCAAAGGCATGGTCTGACTTGACCTTGACTGAAGGGAAAGCATCCTTTTGGGGAGGAACATCCTTAAGGATGATAGGCAGGCTTGGAGCAGCTCTTCCCCAGCACAGCAGCTGCCTGGCCCCAGGTAGCTTCTGCTCAGCATCTCCCCTGAGGACTCTGGGCAAAGAACAGATAGCATCCACAGGAAAAACCCTATGAAGAATGGAGCTAGGTGGATGACAGCAAGAGGAAGCAGCAGCCAAAGCCTCTGAAGGACACAGGATGACAATGATCAATTGGCCAAGGGATGCAGGAAGATGAAAGACAAGGAAGTGATGGATTTGGGCTGAATCTCCCAGGCAGCTGCAGAAGGAGGACAAACACCTCAAGGGCTGAGCACTCCCTAGGAACCTTTCTCTCCAAAACCCTGGGATAGAAAAGCTGAGGAATCACCACCAGAAGTCACAATTGAAGCCCTGGCTGGCTGTGGAGGTGCAGTGGAACAGAAGGACTGAAATAACCTCAGATAATGGGGCTACCTCTGCTAAGCCCTTCCTAAGGAAGCTGCTGAATGCTGAGGGTGGAGAGAGCAATCCCAGAGCAATGCTGATTCATGTTGGTGAGGAGCATCCAGTTAGGAATTCAAGGCAGAAAAGCTGAAGGCCAACAGCATCCTGGCTTGGCTCAGCACTAGGGCAGGGATTGTCCTCCTGGAATGGGCACTGGGGAGGACACAGCTCCAATGCTGGGCTCAGCTTTGGGCTCCTCACTCCCTGCCAGAAGGACATGGAGATGCTGGAGTGTGTCCAGAGAAGGGCAAGGGAGCTGGGGAAGGGTCTAGAGCACAAGTGTGCTGAGGAGCAGCTGTTGGGTTGGTTAGTGTGGAGAAGAGGAGGCTCAGGGCAGACCTTAGCTCTCTCTGCAGCTCCCTTACAGGAGCTTGGAGTGATGTGGAGGTTCATCTCTTCTCCCAAGGAACAAGAGGAAACAGCCTCAAGTTGCACCAGGAGAGGTTTAGATTGGATATTAGGAACAATTCCTTGCCCTAAAGGTTTGTCCAGGCCTGTGCCAGGCTGCCCAGGGCAGTGCTGGAGTCTCCATCCCTGCAGGGGATGCAAAGCCCTGGAGCTGTGGAGCTGAGGGACATGCTTAGTGCTGAGCTGGCAGGGTTAGTTAAAGGTTCAACTTGATGATCAGAAAGTTCTCTTCCAACCAAAACACTGCTACAATCCCAAGAAGAACTCAGTGTACAGGAGGGAGGACACAGCCCATCCAGGCCAGCAGGACACAGAAGGCAGCTTCTGCCTCCAGAACTGCTCATGTGCTGAGATTGCTAGCCCAGGGGCTTGGTTAGCAGCACATTGCAGTGATTCCCTTCCCCTCCCCACACTTCTGGTGCTTTTTAATAAGAAGCCACATTGATTAATCCCAAGCCTGCTAAGATACCACATGGAACTGGGTAATTAGTGCAGCATCCTTCATCAGCTAGGACAATAAAGCCCAGCCTCTCTATGCCTGCTGTGGGAGGCAATTCAACAAGCAAAGGGACTAAAGCTTCCAAAGAACAGCCAGAGATTGATGTCCAAGGCAATTTGTCTTCCCTCTGGAAAGTTCTTAAGAGCTTTGCATTGGTGATCTAGAATCACAAACTGGCTTGGGTGGGGAGAGACCTTAAAGCTCATCTAGTCCAAGTGACATCTGCAGCTAGAGCAGGATGCTCCCAGCTCCAAGCAACCTGAGCTGGGATGGGCACAGGGATGAATGGGACATCTGCAGCTAGAGCAGGATGCTCCCAGCCCCAACCAACCTGAGCTGGGATGGGCACAGGGATGAATGGGACATCTGCAGCTAGAGCAGGATGCTCCCAGCCCCAACCAACCTGAGCTGGGATGGGCACAGGGATGAATGGGACATCTGCAGCTAGAGCAGGATGCTCCCAGCCCCAACCAACCTGAGCTGGGATGGGCACAGGGATGAATGGGACATCTGCAGCTAGAGCAGGATGCTCCCAGCCCCAACCAACCTGAGCTGGGATGGGCACAGGGATGAATGGGACATCTGCAGCTAGAGCAGGATGCTCCCAGCCCCAACCAACCTGAGCTGGGATGGGCACAGGGATGAATGGGACATCTGCAGCTAGAGCAGGATGCTCCCAGCCCCAACCAAGCTGAGCTGGGATGGTGCTAGGGATGAATGGGACATCTCCCACCTCTCTGGGCAACCAGGCTCTTACCACCATCACCATAAACAATTTCTTCCTTCTCTCTAGTCTCAATCTCCTCTTTCAGTCTCAAACCATCACCTCTTGTCCTGTGCCAACAGCTCCTGCTCCAAAGCCTCTCCCCATCTTGCTTCTCAGCAACTTTAAGCCCTGCAAGGCTGCACTAAGCTCTCCCTGGAGCCTTCTCCTCTCCAGGCTGAACATCCCCAGCTCCTTGCTGTGTCCTCCTGTGTGCCTGCTCCAGCAGCTCCATGTCTGTGCTGAGCACTCCAGAGCTGTCCCAATGCTCCAGGTGAGCTCTTTCCCAGCTGTCACACTTTGTCCCCTGCTCTTGAAGCTGAGCAAGAAGAGCACAAGCTGTGTCCTGCTCCATGCTGAAGCCCACACTGCTTCACCCTTGGATGAAGGCACTGCAGAGCTGTGAGCCTGAAGCTTTCCATCCAGGAAAGCTTTCCATCCCCGTGGTGTGCAGCTGGTGACTGCTGTCTCTGCCTCAGCTGGGCAGCTTGCCATGAGCACGCAGCTCTATTTTGAGGAGGAAGCAGGAAATTTGCTTGCTTCTTTTTCCTCCTTGGCAGCATGTTGCTTTCTCCAAGTGCCTCTCTAATCCTCCCTGGCTCAAGAAGCCAAACTCCCCATGGCCAAGGATCATTCAGCAGATATCCTGACATGCCACAGTCCCATGGAGAACAGCAAGGTCATGCCCAGATCAACTTGGGAGCTGGTAGCAAGCAACTCTTTTGCTGACTCCACTGTCCTGAAGCATCCTGAGCTCCCTCCCTGCTGATCTGTGCCACAACCAAAGAACCAGTCTGGGAGCTTCCCAAGAGAGGAAAAAGCATCACTGAAGTGGAAGGAGGACAGCAGGATGGTCCTGGCCCTGGGAAGAGAGGCTGAGGGCTCAAGGTTGGTTCCAGCTGAAGACAAGAGAGCTTCAGGGGCATCACAGAGCCATGAGCATCACAGCACAGCATGCTGAGAAGACTTGGAACATCCAGAGGAGGGAGAGACACAGGCTGGATGCAAGGAGAAAGGTTTTCCACCCTGAGGACAGCCAGAGGCTTGGTCACTTGAGGTCTGCTCAAGCTCTAGCTCATCTTCCTTCTTCTGGGTCTCCAAAGCTGAGAGCTTCAGTGGACTTCAGATCTGCCCCAAAAGGAAAACTAGACCATCAGTGGTCAGCAAGACTCACAGAATCAGCCAAGTTGGAAGAGACCTCCAAGGTCATCAAGTCTAACCATCAAACCTATCACTACTATGCCCACTTTACCCAAGCCTGGAGCATAAGCCTTGGCACCTGGAGGGAAGCTTCTGTTGGCCCCGAGGAGCAAAGGAAAGGCTCTGCTGGCCTCGAGGAGCAAAGGGAAGGCTCTGCCGGCCTCGAGGAGCAAAGGGAAGGCTCTGCTGGCCTCGAGGAGCAAAGGGAAGGCTCTGCCGGCCTCGAGGAGCAAAGGGAAGGCTCTGCTGGCCTCGAGGAGCAAAGGGAAGGCTCTGCCGGCCTCGAGGAGCAAAGGGAAGGCTCTGCTGGCCTCGAGGAGCAAAGGGAAGGCTCTGCCGGCCTCGAGGAGCAAAGGGAAGGCTCTGCTGGCCTCGAGGAGCAAAGGGAAGGCTCTGCCGGCCTCGAGGAGCAAAGGGAAGGCTCTGCTGGCCCTGAGGCCTTACCATGACTAGATGACACAGCATGGGCAACCTGAAGAGCTTCCTTGGCCACAGGAGCCAACCCTTGCCCTAAGCTGGACTCGTGGCCCTGGGCAGGTGATGCAGAGCTAGCTGTCAGCCAGTTGGACTGGAGGAGTTGTCAGGAGCTTTCAGAAGAAAGCAACAAGCCCAAAGCCCAATCTCCTGCTCTATATTTAGCAAGTGAGCAATGAAGTGAAATGGCACAGCAAGTGGTGGTGAGGCTGTGGGGGTGGGCAGGGGGTGGGCAAGCTGGCAAGAGCTTCAGCTGAGGGAGCTTTGGTATTTCAGTTGGAGAGCTTCAGAAGGAGAGGCTCTGCATCACCAGCAGCTGAGCCTTCTCCCATCTCCCACCCCTGTGGCTCTGCTGGAGGAATAAGGAGCTGAAAGGAGCGTGGCAGAGCTCCCTTCCCCTCCATAACTAACTAGCTCCCTTTCCAGCTTCCATCAACTCCATCCCCCCAGGTGAAATCTCCTCCTCCATCTCCCCCCACTTCCTACAGACCCTTCCCAGCAGGATTTCAGCCTCTGCCACAGGCAAAGCTCCAGGAGGACATTTGGAAGCTGTTGGTGTGAGCAATGCACCCAAAGCACAGCTGGAGACCAAATGCCACCTCCTCCGAGCTCCCTCTCAGATATTTGTGACACTTCACTGCCACCAAGAGCTTCCCAAGCCAGAGGGAGCTGCTTCCTTGGTTATTGCCTGAAGCTGGATTTTTTTCTCCTGACTTTTGAAGGAGAAGACACTGCAAAGCAAGAAAGAGCAAATGCTGCTTTGGCTGGAGCCCAATGGAGCTGGAGAAATAACTCTTAGCCATGGCACATTTTCCCTCTGCCAAGCCTCCAGGAGAAAGGACTCCAAAAAAGACACCCAACCCCACAGAGCCAAGCAGAGATGCTCCAAGCCCTCCAGGAGCAAGCACAGTACCTTCTGCTGGCTTCCCAGGCCTCAGGGGGAAAGATGCTTCCTGGATTGGATTGCTCCCAGCCTTTGCAAACCAGAAGCAATGACTGCCAAAGCTCTCCCCAGCCTTGTGCCTGCTCTCTTGTAGCTAGAGGTGGTGAGGAGATAAGTGATTCCAGCTGGGAATGCTGAGCCTGGAACAGAGCCAGAGCTGAAGGGTGCAGGGGGCAAGAGGCTGGGGCCACACTTTGCTCAGGGATGCTCAATGATGGGGAGCAAGGTTCTTCCCTTTATCCCTGGCAATTAAAAGGCCTAAGTGAGAGGGAAGGTCCTGTCTGTTAATTAGATAGAGAGAAGAAAGAAATTGTTTATAGTGATGATGGTGAGAGCCTGATTGCCCAGAGAGGTGGGAGATGTCCCATTCATCCCAGCTCAGGTTGGTTGGGGCTGGGAGCATCCTGCTCTAGCTGCAGATGTCCCATTCATCCCTGTGCCCATCCCAGCTCAGGTTGGTTGGGGTTGGGAGCATCCTGCTCTAGCTGCAGATGTCCCTGGAGGTTGGACTAGATGAGCTTGGAAAGATCCTTCCCAACCCAGCCATGATTTCACTGGTGACTAACCCTTCCAGCCAGGGCAGGAGGGACAGGTGCTGCTGGAAGGGAGCAGGAGGGACAGGTCCTGCTGGAAGGGAGCAGGAGCTTGGTGCTGGCAGAGGCTGGAGAATTAGGCAGCAGAGAGAGAAGGTTGCCAGCAGCTCCTTAGAGGAGCTTAGGAAAGGTGTTAGGAGAGATTAGCTGGAGCTGGGCTGGGAGATAGTGATAGGGGTCAGTGGGGACAGCACAGGGCACTCAGGGACGAGAGTATTCCCAAGCTCAGGTGAAAAGCTTGTGGCAGGTATCCCTCAGTGCCTGGCATGAGGAGCTGGTGGCCACAGCACCAAGTGACCATGGCTGGAAAGGGCTGCTCCATCCCTAGACAAGCAACTGAGGAGATGCCTTCAGGTTCCTGGGAGGAATTCATGGAAACCATGGCTGGAAAGGGCTGCTCCATCCCTAGACAGCAGCTGGGGAGATGCCTTCAGGTTCCTGGGGGGAATTCCTAGAAACCATGGGAATACTGAGCACTTTCCTTGGGCTCAGCAGCTGGCTCAAGAGAGCAGGGAGCTTCAGCTTCCTAGAGCACAAGGTGAGGAGGAGCAGCTGTGGGATATGGATCTTTCCCAAGCCTTAGCGTGATGGATCAGGAATGTGGGGATAAGAGGGATAAGGAGAGTAACAGTGATAACATCTGTGACACTGATAGCTATAGGAGTGAGAATAAGAGTTCAATTAACAATAGTTAATAGTTAATAATGGGTGTAATAGTGATAATAATAGGCATAATAGTGATAATAACAGTGATATTAAGAGTAGTAAGAGTTATAATGGTGAAAATGAGAGTTATAATAAGTGTAACAGTGATAATATTAGTAATAAAGTGTAACAGTGATAATATTAGTAATACTAGTTATAATAGTGAGAATAATTGTTATAACGGTGAAAAGAATAGTTATAATCAGTTTAATAGTGATAATATTAGTAATATAACTAATACTAATATTATAACCAATAATAAGTATTATAACTAATAATAATTAGTTATAATTGTTATAATGGTGAAAATAGTAGTTATAATCAGTTTTATAGTGATAATATAATAATAGTTATAATAGTGGGAATAATTGTTAGAATGGTGAAAATAATAGTTATAAACAGTTTAATAGTGAAAACATAATAATAGTTATAATAATTGTTAGAATGGTGAAAATAGATATAATCAGTTTAATACTGATAATAGTAATACTAGTTATAATAGTGAGAATAATTGTTGTAACGGTGAAAATAATAGTTATAATAAGTTTAATAGTGATAATAATATTAGTAGTAATAGTTATAATAGTGAGAATAATTGTTGTAACGGTGAAAATAATAGTTATAATAAGTTTAATAGTGATAATAATATTAGTAGTAATAGTTATAATAGTGAGAATAATTGTTATAATGGTGAAAAGAATAGTTATAATCCGTTTAATAGTGATAATATAAGAATAGTTATAATAATTGTTACAATGGTGAAAATAATAGTTATAATCAGTTTAACAGTGATAGTACAATAATAGTGAGAATAATTGTTATAACAGTGAAAATACTAGTTAGAATCAGTTTAATAGTGATAATACAGAATAATTGTTGTAACGGTGAAAATAATAGTTATAATAAGTTTAATAGTGATAATAATATTAGTAAGAATGGTGAAAATAATAGTTATAATCAGTTTAACAGTGATAGTACAATAATAGTGAGAATAATTGTTATAACAGTGAAAATACTAGTTATAATCAGTTTAATAGTGATAATATTAGTAATACTAGTTATAATAGCGAGAAAAATAGACTGGTGAACATAATAGCTATAAGAGAACAGTGCTAGCGTTAGTACTAACAATAGTTAGACTGGTGAGCTAGCGGTTCTAACGCTGATGCCAGTAATGATGCTGAGGCTAACGGTGCTAATTAGCGCTGCTGCTGCTGCTGCCAATGGGGAGCGCAGCGGAGGTGCAGTGGCGGCACGTGGCCGCTAGGTCGCGCCATTGCACTGCCAGGCTCGCTCCGCCCCAGCATTGCCGAGACGAATTAGCCGAGACAATCAGCAAGTGAGCCCACGCACACCTCAACCTCGACACCTTCACCCAAGCAGTTCTGCTTCACAACATTAGGAGGCTTTTTGTCACACGGAGACAGTTGGAAGGGAGCTCTGGAGATTAGCCAGTCCTGCCCCAGCATCCCCTCCAGCTGCCCTTGGCATCTCTGCACACACCAGGAGACTCCCCAAGCTCTCTGCCAGGGCTCCGCATCCTCACACCAAACAACCTTCTGCAAGCTCCTGGCTTCTATTGTGTGCCCATTGCCTCTTGGTACCCCTGAGCAGAGTGTGGCCCCAGCCTCTTGCCCCCTGCACCCTTTAAGGATTGATAGATTGACAGGCAGATAAAACAGAAGGTGCTTTCTAGCCTGCAGCAGGAAAATCCATGTTAATCTATCTCTTCCCAGAGCAGATGGAGTTAGATAATTTCATTCCTAAGAGTACAGAGTTTCTCAAGGAAGGAAGGATTTAGTGTCTGTGATACACTGCAGGGTTTGCAGCTGCAGAATCAGAATCCCAGACTGGTTTGGGTGGGATGTAGGACCTTTCAAGGTCATTTAATCCAACACCCCTGCAGGCAGCAGGGACATCTGCAACTAGAGCAGGATGCTCCCAGCCCCAACCAAGCTGAGCTGGGATGGGCACAGGGATGAATGGGACATCTGCAGCTAGAGCAGGATGCTCCCAGCCCCAACCAACCTGAGCTGGGATGGAGCCAGGGATGAATGGGACATCTCCCACCTCTCTGGGCAACCTGGCACAGGCTCAGTGTGAAAAATGTCTTCCTTTTAGCTAATCTAAGTCTCCCTCTTTCAGTTTCAAACCATCACCTCTTATCCTGTCCCAACAGCTCCTGCTCCAAAGTCTCTCCCCATCTTTCTTCTCAGCATCTTGAAGCACTGCAAGGCTGCACTAAGCTCTCCCTGGAGTCTTCTCCTCTCCGGGCTGCACAAGCCCAACTCTCTCTCAGAGCTTCCAGCTCCTTGCTGTGTGCTCCTGTGTCCCTGCTCCAGCAGCTCCATGTCTGTGCTGTGCTGAGCACTCCAGAGCTGGACACTGCAGAGCTCTGAGGCACAATCCCCTCTCTGATGAGCTCAGCACAGAGTTGTTCAGTGCATCCATAACTTGTCCCCTCCTATTAACAAGAGAAACATGGAAGGCACTAAGAGTGTAAGATCTTTTATTACTTGTCATCAGACCAGCATCACATCCTTAATAATGTCTGTAAGTCCTTTTTTTTCTCTCCAGAAAATATAATCTCTCAGTGAAGATACCAAAAATACCTGTATTCCCCATGCAGTCAGCACAGAACCAGCCAAAAGGGCAAGTCCTCTCTGGTGCAGTTCTCTCACACATGGTACAGATCTCAGCTGCAGAGCATCCTTGGTCACCAGCAGGTACCAAACACACACCTGGATTTAGGGATGCTAAAGTTAAGAGAGGAAGTGTTTGGCTCTCACACAATCCCAGCATGGAAATCCAACAGTGAACTCTGGCTCAGCAACATCAGTTCCCTCTCCTTTCAGCAGCAAGGAAATGCAAAGGAGGAGTTGAGGCACAAGTGATTTTATGCAGAAGTCTACAAGTGTTTCAGTCAACAAACAAAATCCACAGTACTGCTTAAAAAAAAAAGCCATAGATCAGAAGTCTATGTTCACAGTCCTAACTCACAGGAGTGCTATTCCCCACCCCAAATGAAGAATTAATCACCAATACACCAGTTCTGGCACTTCCCCAATCCCTTCTCTGCTGCCATCTCTCCTACACCATGCTTAAGGCAAGGAGAAGCTCATCCAGGGCAACTGGCATCAAGCTTGCAGCCAGAACTTACCTGAACAACAAAGCTTTGGGGATAGAAGTCCATAGCATAAGAGCTTGTGCTTGGAACTACTCTTGGAGCTCTGCTGGTTGGGCTTGAGAGGTCAAGTTGTTGGTGGTTGGGTTATGGTTTAGGTTATTGGGGTTATAGCTCAAGTTATTGGGGTTATAGCTCAAGTTATTGGGTTAATAGCTCAAGTTGTTGGGTTAATAGCTCAAGTTGTTGGGTTAATAGCTCAAGTTATTGGGTTATAACTCAGGTTGTTGGGTTATAACTCAGGTTCTTAGGCTATAACTCAGGTTCTTAGGCTATAACTCAGGTTATTTGGGTTATAGCTCAAGTTGTTGTGTTACAACTTAGGTTGTTAGGTTATAGCTCAGGTTCCTGGGTTATAGCTCAGGTTCTTGGGTTGTAGCTCAAATTGTTGGGTTATAGGTCAGGTTGTTGGGGTGATAGCTCAGGGTATTGGGGTTATAGCTCAGGTCCTTGGGTTACATCTTAGGTTCTTGGGTTGTAGCTCAGGTTCTTGGGGTTATAGCTCAAGTTATTTGAGTTATAGCTCAGGGTATTGGGTTTCTAGCTCAAGTGGTTGGGTTCTAGCTCAGGGTATTGGGTTTCTAGCTCAGGTGGTTGGGTTCTAGCTCAGGTGGTTGGGTTCTAGCTCAGGTGGTTGGGTTTCTAGCTCAGGTGGTTGGGTTTCTAGCTCAGGTGGTTGGGTTCTAGCTCAGGTGGTTGGGTTTCTAGCTCAGGTGGTTGGGTTCTAGCTCAGGTGGTTGGGTTTCTAGCTCAGGTGGTTGGTTTCTAGCTCTGGCTATCACTTCTGTTAAGAGGCACTGCATAAATATGGGCTTGGTCATCTAATGCACTTAATACTTGTCAGCTGAGGACTATTGCAGCTTTACCCTAGCTCTAGGTGTGGCCATACTTTGGTTTGCTTTACAACAGTGACATTGCTCTAGGATCCAGCTGATGCTAAAGAGAAGGCTTGGAACCACTGCAGGAGTGAAGGAACCAAACCCTCTCCTTTACTTCTTCTCATGCTTCTTGGTTAGTTTGCCTCTCTCCAGCTGGAGGCTTGTGCTGCTCTTGCTTCTCCTCTCCTTCTGGTGGCTTTCCTGGGAGACCTGCTGCACTGCTCGGAGGATGGCAGCCTGCACAATCTGCTTGCTGGCATTCTGCAGCTTCACTTCATCCTGCTCCATCCCTGGCTTCTCACCTGCCAGGACAAACAAAGGCACTTGTGAACACCTAGAGGGTGGGAAAAAAAGAGGAGGAGAGAAAAGGAAGAAGCAAACCCACAGAGAGCTTGGTCATGGTTTGTTAGAGAGGAAGAGCCCAGGATATGGTTGGTTTCTGGGCTGGGAGCACACATTGCTAGCTCATGGCCAGCTTTTCCCCACCAGTTCCTCCCAGGTCTTTCTACCTCCATGTCCTTTTCAAGGTATGAAAGAAGAGAACTTTCTGGCTGGCACAGCAACAGGAGATGTTTGCAGTTCTGGGTCAGGGGAAGATACAACAGCACTGCTCCTAGCACAGAGCCCTGAGGAACACCACTTCTCACTGATCTCCAGCTGGACATTGACCTATTGACCACTACCAACCATCCCAGCCAATTCCTTCTCCACCCATCACCTCCAAAGAGGCTATCAAGAAATGCCATGCCTCCACATCTTGCAGCACAGCAGGTTCAGAGCTTCCCCTCCTCGAGCAGACCAGCACATCTGCTTCCTTCTGCAGCTGCTCCATCTTCAATCACTGCTTAATGAGATTCCCAAATCCCTTGGAACAGGATGTGCTTCTGATCTTGTGTGTCATTGTGCCAGCCTGCTCTGCTGCTTGCAAATGTCAAGGGCAGCTGAGCTGCTCAAGAGTCACTTGAGAAGCTCCTGGGTGTAAGGAAGAGGTGCTGAGCAGGGAATATTCTGACTACTCTAGTGTCTATCTTTAAACCTCAAGTGTGTTCACACATCTTCTGCTACTCAGAAAGAGTGAGGCAGAAAGGAGCTCTACCTCCTCCTCTTTGGGGGATTGCAAGGTCAGGAGTTCTCTCCAGTTAGGGAGAGAAGAAAACAGCAGGCTTCTCTCAGAATAAAAGCAGACTGAAGGAAAATGACTCTACAAGGCAGATTATTAGTTTACAGGTGGATTAGAGGACAATTTGAGTGGTCCTTAAGGAGATTTGAGGCTTGTTCTCTGTCAGCCTTGGAAGGAAATGAGCATGTTTGCATTATTTCAGAGGTAATCTCCTCCTGCAGTGCTCCAGTCCCATGGTGCCCTTCAAACAGGAGCAGAGCTAACGGGGACAGGCTGCCAGATAAAAGGAGTTCAGAGGAGTGCCACTAATACCAGGAGGTGCAGGACAAAAAAAAACAGCTGCAGGGTCTGTCAAGATATATTTCAGAGCACCATGGACTGAGAAAGGAGGAAATTAGAGAGCAACTGGGCAGCCAGAGAGAGAAGATCAGCTTCTAATTGTGGGCAAAAGGTATTAATACCTCAACAAATTAGACTCTATGGAGTTGCTGAGTTAGCAAAGTCAACCCCAAGATCAGGATATGAGGATAGAAAGCTTTTGGATGCTTATCCCTTCTCACAGAGTGGGTATTGAACAACAAAGGAAAACAAAACTCATGTTAGCTTTGTAAAAGCAAAGGGATTAATAGTCCCTGTCAAGTTACAGCCTCTGCTGTCCCTTTTCTGATGTCCCACAGTTTTCACTGACAATTCTACATCCTTAGAGAAGATATTTTGAGGTCATTTCACTACCAAAGGTATTATACATGATTTACATTTATAGCCTGGAGCTCTTGGGCCTCCCATCCCTTTCTGAACAGCAAACTGCCTATTTCCAAGCAGAATGCCCCAAATGCAATGCAGATTCTCTGTAGCTCCCCTTCTCCTATGGAGTGTCACCTCTACACTGCTCAGCACCCTTACAGAGGGAGGTCTCCTCTCAGACATTAGCTTCTGCTGAAGCCTCTGGGTTTATTCCAGTTAAAAACTGAGCTGAACAAACTTTCTGTTCTCTTCCATACAAAC
>VWZO01005613.1:26253-37455 GCA_013396975.1 Bucco capensis | reverse complement strand
GGGGGGGGGGAGAGGGGGTGCCCCTCATAACCTCCAGCTCCACAGCTTCTTTGAAACCTCGTGTCCCTGCTTGGTGGCAGCCCTGCTTTGGCCATCACCTCCTTCTCCACAGCTCCCCCCACCCCGGAGTAGCTCTCTGGCATGATTGAAGTCTTCCTGCTGGGTTCCTCAAGGGAAGGAGCTGCTCTTACCTGGAGCAAACACCATGGTGCAGCCTGGGTGTGGTGTGGCTCAGCTCCTCGGGTGGCAAATGAATCAGAGATTAGGGCAGCTCTGGGCTCAGCACCTCAGATGCTGCACGGCTCAGCACCTCAGGCAGGGAAGATCTCGCACAACTCAGCACCTCAGATCCTGAATCAGCATCACAAACAACTCCATGTCCTGTGCAGGCTTCTCTTACTGCTCAGCTTCTTGGATAGATCCTGAAGTAGCACCTCATACAGCTCCGGGATCAGGACTTCGGACAGCTCCAGGATCAGCACCTCGGGCAGCTCGGGCTCTACACAGCTCCCGCAGTGCTCAGCGCCTCAGAGACAGGTCTGTTCCCACACAGCTCCGTTACAGCTCAGCACTTTGGGCACCTCCAGCGGCAGCAGCACCACGGACAGCTCCGGCACTGCAGACAGCTCGGGCTCCAGATGGCTCTAGACAGCTCAGCACCTCTAGGCTCAGCACCGCGGACAGCTCCGGACCCGCACTGCTCAGCACTTCACTAGATCCTGGACCAACATCTCGGACACCTCCGGGATCAGCACCTCGGACACCTCCAGCTCCGCAGACAGCTTCGGCCCAGCCCCGCACGGCAGCGGATGCAGCCGCGGGCCGCGGTCCCTCCCTCCACACTGCGGCGGGGAGGGGAGCAGGGCGGACACACACACACACATATACACACACACCCCTCCCTCCCTCCTTCCTTGCTCCCAGGGAGCCATCATCTCCTTCCTTGCTCCCAGGGAGCCATCACCTCCCTCCCTGCTCCCAGAGAACCATCACCTCCTTCCCTGCTCCCAGGGAGCCATCACCTCCCTCCCTGCTCCCAGAGAACCATCACCTCCTTCCCTGCTCCCAGGGAGCCATCACCTCCTTCCCTGCTCCCAGGGAGCCATCACCTCCTTCCCTGCTCCCAGGGAGCCATCACCTCCTTCCCTGCTCCCAGGGAGCCATCACCTCCTTCCCTGCTCCCAGGGAGCCATCACCTCCTTCCCTGCTCCCAGGGAGCCATCACCTCCTTCCCTGCTCCCAGGGAGCCATCACCTCCTTCCCTGCTCCCAGGGAGCCATCACCTCCTTCCCTGCTCCCAGGGAGCCATCACCTCCTTCCCTGCTCCCAGGGAGCCATCACCTCCTTCCCTGCTCCCAGGGAGCCATCACCTCCTTCCCTGCTCCCAGGGAGCCATCACCTCCTTCCCTGCTCCCAGGGAGCCATCACCTCCTTCCCTGCTCCCAGGGAGCCATCACCTCCTTCCCTGCTCCCAGGGAGCCATCACCTCCTTCCCTGCTCCCAGGGAGCCATCACCTCCTTCCCTGCTCCCAGGGAGCCATCACCTCCTTCCCTGCTCCCAGGGAGCCATCACCTCCTTCCCTGCTCCCAGGGAGCCATCACCTCCTTCCCTGCTCCCAGGGAGCCATCACCTCCTTCCCTGCTCCCAGGGAGCCATCACCTCCTTCCCTGCTCCCAGGGAGCCATCACCTCCTTCCCTGCTCCCAGGGAGCCATCACCTCCTGCCTTGCTCCCAGAGAACCATCACCTCCTTCCTTGCTCCCAGGGAGCCATCACCTCCTTCCTTGCTCCCAGAGAACCATCACCAACCCAAACCCCAGCAGGGGAAGGGCAAAGAGGAAGCAGGCAATAAGGATCTAAGCCAGCAGGGATGCCAAGTAATTGCTCCTCATTACCTCTGGTCACCAAGCCTGGCATTTCGGGCTGTGCTGCTTTGCCCACAAGCTAACAGCCTTGCTTATAGATTCTGGCCACGGTGCACTTTCTGTCACAGGATTTGAGTCAGGAAAGAAAGGTAAATGAAATAATAAATGAGTAAATAAAGAAGAGGAGAGTGAGCAGAGACAGAAGACAAAACTGAACGTTTTCCACAAACCTTTACATTCTACACTTTGCTTTCATTTCTGAAATGCACACGCAGAGCTCCTGTGGGCTCTGAATTCCTAGACAGAAGTTAGCACAAGCACAGCAGGAGCTATTCTTACTCATGTCCAACCTAAATCCCCCCTGGTGCAACTTGAGGCTGTTTCCTCTTCTCCCATCTCTTGTTCCTTGGGAGAAGAGCCCAATCCCCAGCTCACTCCAAGCTCCTGTCAGGGAGCTGCAGAGAGAGCTAAGGTCTGCCCTGAGCATCCTCTTCTCCACACTAACCAACCCAACAGCTGCTCCTCAGCACACTTGTGCTCTAGACCCTTCCCCAGCTCCCTTGCCCTGCTCTGGACACACTCCAGCACCTCCATGTCCTTCTGGCAGGGAGTGAGGAGCCCAAAGCTGAGCCCAGGCTTGGAGCTGTGTCCTCCCCAGTGCCCAGCCCAGGAGGACAACCACATGGACTTGTTCATTTAAAGATGCACCATGGAAGCACTTACAAACCTATCTGTATGGATTCATATCAGTAATTACTCAGTAATTAGACAGTCCTTGCCTTCTATATCATCCCAGTTCTTCCTGAGTGAGGAATTACTACTGTCTGGATCACATCAGGAGACTTCAACATTCCATAAAGCCATAGAATCATTCCTCAGAACAGAACCTCCAAGATTCTTCGGAAGAAGTCTTCACTTACTCAGTGGTTCCTTTGTGAAGAACTTGCCCATTTTTAACAGCTAACTTCAACATTTTTAGGCAGTTGCACAAATCAAGTTGACTGATGTCACTTGAAATCATCCCTCGCTCCTTGGCATCCTCTGGGTTCACAGCTGGAGTGAAACCTTGACTCTAATGAAGTTGGAAACAGCTCTTGGCTCCACATCTTTTAAGGAGGAACCATTTTTACCTGAAGATATTCAGTGTTTTGTTAGCAAGAATGTGAAGATGAATATGCTCACTAAACTGATCTCCTTCCTGTCTCTTGCTCAGCTGGCTGCCAAAATCAGGGCCTTCAAACAGCAATTAGAGGCACTGATCAGCTCAAGGTTAAGCTTAACAAGAAAGATCTTTACCAGCCAAGGTGCAAGACCAGAAAGTGTTGAGAGGAACTCATTGTGTCAGCAAAGAAATACCTAGAATCACTTAGAGGAACATCTGAAGTGTCAACTGGCAGGGATCATCACCTCCAGCATCCTTTAAAGGTCTTTTCCAACTCTGAATCTAGGCAAATCATTGTCTTTGAGAGTCAAAGCTACAGAGAAGCTGAAGCTAAAGCAAAAACTAACCAAGAGGAAAGATAAATTTAGGAGGTCTAAGTAGAAGAGGGAATGATTCACCTAAAACATTGCTCCATGTACAACTGGGCACAAAAAAACAACCACTGGAGCTAAAGAAATTGCTGCAAACCTCTGTGGAACATCAAGCCCTTCTCTGGAGCAGATGGATGATGAGTCACAGGAGCCAAGCTCAGAGCCTTTAGCTCACCCAGGAATTCTTTTATACAGCAAGGAATTCAGTGCAGGCTCATGGCCTTGGATCTAGCAGGGAGACTGCAACTAACAAAAAAATGACAGCAGGAGAGTGGAAATCCACTGGAAAGCAATCAATATTGTATAAATCACTATTTTTAGCTCTGCTTTCTTGCCTTACCTTTCCAAGTCACCCCTGAGAGGAGATGTCTTGGCTCTCCAGACAGATATTTAACCAAGCCTATTCCTGGCAATGCTCCACCTGCTCGGAGAGGAATGTTCCTCTAACTGGGTTAGATCCTGGATGGAGACAAATGACAGAGCAGCTGCTCTCCTGGGCTTTGGGATGAAACCTGTCCATGCCTGGACTGGGAGAGACAGACTAGCTGCTGGGAAAAAAAAACCCAGGAGGATTCCTTTGCTCTGGCTTTACCTTCTAGGTGGAATCATCCTGTTCTGTACCAAAAAGCCATGTGCTGGCAGCTGATGTCCTATCAGAAAAGCTTTGTCTCTTCTGTAGGACAAGAGAGGTGTCTAGATGGATAACAGACCCAGGAATATCTGTCCCTAAAAATACACTCTGAGCTTGGGGTAGACTTTCTGATAGCATCTGATTCTCTCTCTCTCTCAGCCAGCTCCATGAGTTTCAATATCCTTAGTCCCTGAGAGCATAAAGACAATCTCCAGGTGAGGAAATTGGGGGCTGACCTCCAGAGGAATTCCAGTTTGGACACCCAAATGGGAAGATTTTGAGGAGTATTTAGTGTTCTGTAGGTTTACATCCACAAATGGTTGGACTTGAGGATCTTAGAGGTCTCTTCTAGCCTTCATGATGCTGAAGACCACAACTGGAGTGCTGGGACCAGTTCCCCAGCTCCAGAGAGACAAGGAACTGCTGCAGAGAGTCCAGCAGAGACCTCTAAGCTCATGCAGTCCAACCATCCCTGTCACTCCCATGGCACTAGCCCATGTTCCTAAGGAGAGCAGCTAGATGTTTGTTAACCCCTGCAGGGATGGAGACTCCAGCATGTGCCTGGGCCAAGCCTTTGCAGGGAAAAAATTCCTCCTTGTATCCAATCTAAACCTCCCCTGGGGCAACTTGAGGCTATTTCCTCTTGTCCACTCCCTGCTAACCCTAAAGCTCCTTATCTCTTGTGCTCTTCACAGCAGAGAGACCTCGAGGAAATTCATCACTTTATCCTTTCCACTCCTCAACCCAAGAACAAGAAAACACCATTTTTAGGTAAGAAAACAGAGTAAGAGTAAGCACACTTAGAAAACCAAAGCAGATCCCAAGTGGGACCTCCTCTCTTTATGGTCATATACAGTAAAACATCTGAACAATGGTCATTGAATCATGTTCCTCAAGAGAACCAATAAAATGCCATGAGTACACACATCCTCTGATGCTGCACAGGTACAAAAATGTCCTTGTTTGCTTCCAAACTGAGAGCACTGAATGCCAAATGAAGCAAGGCTTTAAAAAAATAGATTGGTCAAAGCTCCAAAGTTGCCATATTTTTTTTTTTTCTTCTAAAATCTCAAGTCCAGGGCTTTATTTACAGACCAGTTTGCAAACTGTGGTGGCTATCTCAAGCTGAACCTGCTGAGGACAGGAATAAAAGGAATATGTAGAAAAAACAAAACAACCAACCAACCAACAAGAAGCAACAAGAAAAGGAAAAAAAAAACCCTCCCCAAATAAGCAAAAATTCCATAGAACAGTTCCAAAAAGACTACTTTGAGTTTCTACTTAGGAAAAGCAAGATGAGATCTAGCACACAGCACCAGGTCTAACACTTACAAGTGACCAAGGTTGGCCAACCACCTGCCCCAAGAACAGCTTTTTGGAGCCCATTCCAGCTCCCCACAAAGTTCTGACAACACTTGGGAGTATTTACACATGGAAAAACAAGGCTTGATATCCCTTTGGATCACATTCCCACTGCTGCTGTGTCTTCTCATCCAAAGAGCTTTGACTGTGAGCTAGCAGTGACAGGAGCAGCATCTACATCCCAGCTTGGCTGGATGAAAAACTCCAGGCAACTAAGTAACAGACTAGGCATGAACACTGATGTGGGGTGAATTAGGCCCCAAAATCCCTTAGGGAAGCCAAGAGGTAGTGTGGCAGCAAGCAGGAAGGTTGGAAACTGGAATGGAACTTGTGAGCCTCAACACTATGCTCTGTGGAGATGTTCTGCAGCTCTAGACACCATGCAATGGGACAACTCTCCATGGCCAACTCTATGGAGGAGGCAGACAGGAGATCACCTGCCATGCCCTGGCTTATTTTGCTCTTTTTTGGGGGGAGGTTTTGTTGGTTTATCAATTGAAAGATTGAGGGGTTAGGCATCCAGCCTCCCCAGCATCCTCCTCAGGCCTGGGCAAGCCAGCTTCATCCTGGAGCTCTCTCTCCCCAGCTGTCTGCTACTTGTGAGCTAGCTTCCTCCCTGCCTGCCATGGGACTGATGGCACTGCTGATGCTCAGGGGCTTTGTGGAGCTCACCATGCACTGCAAGAGTAGTGGAATCTGCTGACCCAAAGAGAATTACCCAAGGAGAGTTATCCTAGGCTCAGGACACCTTGCACTGCCAGAAATGCTCCTTGAGTTGAGTGAACTGAAAGCTGCACACGAAAAAAAGCTTTTACTCATTTTAACTGAGAGAGGAAGGTGACTCCCTCTCCATGCTGCACCCTTTGTGGCTCTGTGTCACCTCTGGGGGAACCTGTGCAAGAGTGAACACCAAAACCAAGCAGGCAGACTCTTTTGCCCCCAGAAGGGACTGGTAAGTGCCATGAGCTTTGCCTGCCAATAATGCAGGGTGGTGGTTGTGTTCTCTTCCAGGGAAGCAACTATTTCATTCCATTTGCCACCTGGATTAAACTAAGAGGGAATCTCTGAGGGAATGGAGTAAGAAGCACTTGCATTTGGATTCCTCCTAGCACCTACATCAGGTCAAAGAGAAGGAACTGAAAAGCCTCTCAGAAGCTGTGGGTGTCACACCTTTGCCATCATGGAGACCAAGCACCTCCTTGCCATGTTGGGCTCTCCCAACACAACTCCCTGCTTTGCAAGTCTCCATGGTATGCAGGATTCCAGCCTGGATAAACCAAACCATTGAGGCCTGTTTGACAGAGAGAGCTCAGTGAAACCAAGGTATTAGTGCATTCCACTGCTAGGGACAACAAAACTACTGCAGCTTCTACCAGCAGCCACCTTTCAAACACCTAACCAAGCAATGCTCTGGGCTCCTGTGGAGCACTCCAACCCTCTCAAAATAGGTTTGCTTGAAAAGAGAGAGTTCTCAGGCTAAACTGAGAGCAAGTTTCATGTCTTATTCCTCCTTCCTTTCAGCTGCAAGCTATAGTTTCCAGCTGCTGCTCTGCCTCAGCAGCCATGGCTGCTGCCTGCAACTGTTCTGTTTCGCTCTGGATGGAGTTGGCTGCAGTCACTTGTTTCCTTTCACTGTGCATATTGTTCTCGTGCCTTTTGAGGTCAGAGGCTTTAGCAAAGGCTTTAGTGCAGGAGCTGCAGACAAAAGGCTTCTCCCCTCGGTGTCTTCTCTCGTGGTCTTTGAGGTGGGACTTGTGCTTGAAAGCTTTGTCGCACATGTGGCAGGCGAAGGGCCTCTCGTTGCTGTGAACCCTCTCGTGCTTCTTCAGGTCTGGGGCACGGATGAAGGACTTGCCACACACCTCGCAGCTGTAGGGCTTGTAGCCCGTGTGGATTTTCAGGTGCTCTTTCAGGTGGGCCTGGGTGGTGAAGCCTTTGGTGCACATCTCACACACAAAGGGTCTGTCAGCCGTGTGCAGCTTCTCGTGCTTCCTCAGCCGCGCCTCGTCCGAGAAGGTCTTGCCGCACGCCTGGCACACGATGTGCTCCCTGTGCCCATACAGCAGGTACTCAAACTTCATATCCCCAGCTGCTGTGGTCCAGCCTGGGGTCTGCTCATCTTTCACTTCACTTATGCCATCGTTAAAGGTCAAGGCCTGAGGGGTTTGAGAGCCCAAGTCTTTGGATTCTGTCGTTTCCATTGGCTCCACCTCCTGGCCGTAGCAGTTGACTTTGCGAACCTCTTCGCTTCCCAGCTCCTTCAGAATGGCTTCTTGCACCCTGAGGGTGGTGGTGGGGGATTTGCCATCTTCTTGACTGGGAGGAGTCCCTTCCACAGTCACATCTGAGGGACTATCATCATGATCTCCAATTTCTTCCACCTCATCATCTTGGGTCTCGTTGGCTTCCCCCATGGGCCGGTTGATCTTCAGGCAGTACTTGCTCTTGGCCTGGGTGTTCTCCTCAGGACTAGACACATCACGTTTCTGAGAGCACAGCTTATCCAGAAACCTGATGCCAAGGATCTGACCTGAAGACATCATCAAATTGACATCCTCTTTCTTCACAGAGATCTTGGCAGTGTACATGTAGTTGAGAACTTCCTCAAAGATGTCAGAGCGCAGAAAATCGATTTCTATGACCGAGGAACTGTCAACTTCCAGCTTCTTGAAGAGCTTCTTGAAGTAGGTGCTGCAGGCAGCCAGGACACAGCGGTGGGCTCGGAACTTAACATCTTCCACCACGATGGCAATGTCACAGAATTCTCCTTCCAGGCGCTGCTCGTTCAAGGTTTTCAGGAAGACAGTTTTGTGATCATCGTCATTGTACTTAATGGTTTCAGACATACTGAGGAAAAACTCCTGGGGAAGGACACAGCAAAGCTCTCTCAGTTCTTAGAAGGCTGATGAAGTCATAAACCCCCCCCCCAAGATCCCAGCATGGTGNCCAGCAGCTTGCCCAGCATCCCTTTGGCATCTCTGCACACCAGGAGGACTCCCCAAGCTCTCTGGGCAGCCTGGGCCAGGGCTCTGCATCCTCACAACAAACAACTTTCTGCAAGCTCCTGGCTTCCTGTTTGTGCCTGTTGCCGCATCCCTGGGCACCCCTGAGCAGAGTGTGGCCCCAGCCTCTTGCCCCCTGCACCCTTCAGCTCTTGCTCAGCATGGAGCAGCTCCCCTCTGGCTCTGCTCTGCTCCAGCCTCAGCATTCCCAGGGCTCTCAGCCTTTCCTCCTGCCACACATGCTCCAGTGCCCTCAGCATCTCCCTAGCCTCTGCTGGACTCTCTCCAGCAGCTCTTTGTCACTCTTGAGAACAGAGCTGGCCCCAGCACTCCAAGCTGTGGCCTGACTAGGGCAGAGGAGAGGAGGAGAAGCTCCCTTGCCCTGCTGCTCACACTCTTCCCATGCACCCCAGCACACCATTGGCCTTCTTGGCCACGAGGGCATATTGCTGGCTCCTGGGGAACTTGTTACTAAATCCCAACAGCATTATGTTATTTACACACTAAAAGAATGACTAAAAAGGCATAAAGAGTGTCAGAAGAACAAACTAAAGAGCAGCCTTACCATGAACAATGCAGGAAATGTTCTGAACAAAGGGTTCTTAAACAGTGGACAGATGACTAAGCCTCAGGATGGGCCACTTTCAGCCTGGAAGACATGAAGAGAAGAAAAACAGGAAGGAATGATAAAATCTAGCCTCAAAATGATTTTAGCCTTGTGTGTTAAACCACAGCATGCTTAATTATTTAATATTAAGCTAGACACCCCATTCAGACCTGCAGTTAGACTAACTGGTGCTACAGATGGCTGCAGAGATTGAGCTGAGAGTGCTGCTGTCAGGAACCATGGGTTTCATTCCCTGCTCCTTAACTCTGCACCACATGTCAAAGGATGAAAAACCTCCAGGGTTAAACCAGAAGGACAAGAGAGGTTCTCCTCCTCTACTCTGCACTAGTCAGGTCACAGCTGGAGTGCTGGGGCCAGTGCTGGGCTCCCCAAGGCAAACAAGACAAGGAACTGCTGCAGAGAGGCCAGGGAGATGCTGAGGGCACTGGAGCATGTGTGGCAGGAGGAAAGGCTGAGAGCCCTGGGAATGCTGAGGCTGGAGCAGAGCAGAGGCAGAGGGGAGCTGCTCCATGCTGAGCAAGAGCTGAAGGGTGCAGGGGGCAAGAGGCTGGGGCCACACTCTGCTCAGGGGTCCAGGGCCACAAGGGGCAATGTGGCCTGGCTCCCTGCAAACACCTCTGCAGCTCAAGCACCTCAAAGCACAGTGCCAGTGACAACAAAAAAAACACCTGGAGAAAGCCCAAATTCTTTTCTTCAGTCCTAAATAATCAGATGTTTAGATAACATTTTGAAATAGACAAAAGGAAACAAGCCCAAGAAACACTGTGTGTATTTTTCTGGGCTGTCTGGCTCTGCTGTCCCAGGAAAAGCCAGCAGTCCAGCAGCAGAGAGGGCAGGACAACCAACTGTTCCCACAAGATCCCTTCAGAGTTCTTCCCCAGGCTGGAAAAAGCACTGCTGAATTTTGAAGCAAGCAGCCAAATGTCACCTAGCAGCAAGCCCACCTAGCTCTGTTCAAGAAGATGCAATTTCGGTGCAGTTCTCTTGAGGTTTCCTAAGCAAGAAGCTGTTATAGGAGAAGAAACTGGCTGAGAACAGTGTTGGGGAGTGTCACTGGGGAGAGAAACTGAAGTTATTCTGGCAGTGGGACACAGTGGGCATTTGAGCACTCCAGTACTGACTGAAACACCCAATGGTTAATTACTCTGCAGGCTAATTGTGATTATTCACAGAATCCCAGCAAGGTGAGGGCTGGAAGTCCAGTGCCCTCAGCATCTTCCTTGCCTCTGCTGGACTCTCTCCAGCAGTTCCTTGTCTTGTTTGACCTGGGGAGCCCAGAACTGGACCTAGCGCTCCAGATGTGACCTCCCTAGGGTAGAGTAGAGGAGGAGAACCTCCTTGGACTTGCTGCTCACACTCTTCTAAATGAGTGCTTCTTGGCCATGAGGGCACATTGCTGGCTCCTGAGGAACTTGTCCCCCAGCTCCTTCTCCATGGAGCTGCTTCCCAGCAGCTCAACCCCTCCCCTGTCCTGCTCCATGGGGTTATTCCTCCCTAATGTACAACGCTACCCATGCCCTTGTTGAACTCGGTGCTGTCCCTCTCCCCCAACTCTCAGCCTGTCCATTCCCAGACAGACACACATTCCCGGGGCTCTCCCTCTCGCTCCGTTCCTCCTGTGCCTGCCGGACCCAGACGGGCACACGCCGGCTCGGCGAGCGCGTTCCCGCCGGGGCCCTCCCTCCTTCCCTCTGCAGCCAGCTAGCTAGCTAGCTAGCTCCTGACGGGCCGCGGCCCGCTCGCCTCCACCGTCCCCGTCACCACGGGAACCCGCGGCCTGCTCGCCGCCGCCCGCGCTCCCGACCCCGCACCGGGGGCGCCCGCGAGCGAGCGAGAGAGCAGAGCAACGCAAAGCAAAGCAGAGCAACACAGAGCGAAGCGCAAGTCAAGCGGCCTCGGAGCGCTGTCCCGCTTCTCCTTTCCGCTCAACGCTTGCCGCCGCCGGAGCCAAGCCGCGCGCCCCGCTTTGTTGCGGCCTCCGAGGCGCGCTCCCGACGCTTGCGTTCGGCTGCTTCCTCCTCCTCGTCGCAGAGGGAAGGTGGTGGTGGGGATGTGTGCGCGCCCTCAGGCGCCTCCATCTTCACCCGGCAGCGGCGGCGAGCGGAGGAGGAGGAAGAGGAGGGAGGAGGAAGGACGGGGGCGCGCAGCGAAATGGCGGCCGCGCCGTTAACGGAGGGAAAA
>VWZO01005613.1:11695-26193 GCA_013396975.1 Bucco capensis | reverse complement strand
GCCTGCCCGCCCCCGCGCGGGCGCACAGTGTGCGCGCGCGCGCGCACGCGCCCCGCTCACCACCCGAACTGAAGGCGGGAGGGGGGGGGCAGGCAAAGCGCGGGAGGGACGTGCATGCGCGGTGCGGGCAGGGCGCGCCCCTGCCGGGGAGCGAGGAGGAGGAGGAGGAGGAGGAGGAAATGGAGCGGCGGCAGCGCCGCTCCCGATCCATCCACACCTCCTCCCTTTCCCACCACCGGGAGCAGCCTTTCCTTCTCTGCTCGGGCCCGGCTATGGAAGCCGCTCCCGCCCAGGCGCGGGCACCCGCCGCGGGGGCGAGCCGGCAAGCGGGCGGCGCACGGCAGCGGGGCTGGAAGTCTCAGGGAGGCAGCGAGGGCTTGGGCTTGGCCCTGGGGGATCTGTGAGGGAGAGAGAGGAGTTCTCTGTTCTCTGCCCGGCAGAGAAGGACCGGGGAGTGCTGGTTGAGAGTTGACTGAAGCTCAGGCAGCAGTGTGCCCAGGTGGCCGAGAAAGCTAACAGCAGGAAAACCGCTGACTGGAATTATTGGGCTTTAGCCCAAATCAGCACAGTCTCACTCACCTTCAAGGGTCTGGTTAGAGATGTTAGCCACTGGAGCTGCTTGCAGAGGAGGACACTAAACCGAAGAGGTCCTGCCCTGTGGAGACAGGCAGGAGCAGCTCCATGGGTCCAGGCAGGAGCATCCCCATGGCTCTGGACAGTCCCTAGCAGGGCACCCAGGGCTGCTGGCACCCATGCTGGCTAGGGCAATGCCTACAGAAGGTCTCTGCCCAGCTGGAGAGTTGCCTTAGGACAACATGGAGAAGGGGTTTTTGGCTCCCCTGTGTGGGTGTCAAGAGAGCAAGAGGTTTCCCAACAGCCAAGAGGGACCTGGGGCTGGGAAGTCCCTGGGAGACCTCTCCCTCCAAAATGTTAATAAATGAAAGATTTCCTCTCTCCCTGGTGTTGTGGTCAGTCTATCCATCCATCCCTCCCAGAATCCCCAAATCCCTGAACCACAGCATAGNTGTCTTGTTTGCCTTGGGGAGCCCAGCACTGGCCCCAGCACTCCAGCTGAACCTCCCTCCTCACCCCTCCTCCCTCCCACTCGCTCGTTGGGCACACGGCACCTGGATCCGCGCGGGAAGGCAGAGTTGCGGCGAGAAGCAGCGAGCCTGCGAGCCGCTAGATGTGAGCGAAAAGAAAGGATGGGATGGGATGGGAAAGTGTTCTTAAGGAGATGCCTGCCGACGGATTTGGCTGGGGGGGGAGGAAGATGTTTCATCGGAATCTGTGCGGGAAAACAGGAGGGAAGAGTTTTTGCCTTGCGTTTGCTGAGGTGAGGGAGAGGTTGCGGTGAGGAGCTGAGGGCAGAGAGGAGCAAGGGTTTGTTTCTCCTTAGGTTTGCTGGGATGAGGGAGAGGTTGAAAAGGGAATCTAAGGGAAGAGAGGGGGAAGGTGTGGGGTTTTTTTCTCCTTGGAGTTGCTGAGCTGAGGGAGAGGTTTTGAGGGAATCTCTGAGGAAAAGGAAAAGGAAGGTTTTTCTCCTTGGAATTGCTGAGGGGAGGGAGAGGATTTTGAAGGGAATTTGTGAGGAAAATGAGGAGTAAGGTTTTTCTCCTTGGAATTGCTGAAGGGAGGGAGAGGCTTTGGAGGGAATCTCCGAATAAAATGAGAAGGAATATTTTTCTCCTTGGATTTACTGAGATGCAGGAGATATTTTTCTTGGTGTATCTGGAGATAGGAGGAAGATTTTTCTCCATGGAATGGTTGAGCTGAGGCTGAGGTTTTGGTGGGAATTTCTGAGGCAGAGAGGAGGAAGAGTTTTCTCCTTGGAATTGCTGAGGAGAGGGAGAGGATTTTGAAGGGAATTTGTGAGGAAAATGAGGAGCAAGGTTGTTCTTCTTGGAATTGCTGAGGGGAGGGAGAGGTTTTGGAGGGAGTCTCAGAACTCTTCTAGGAGTTATATAATGATTTGTCTATAAAGAAATCAAATTACCTCTGAATAATCACACAAGAACCAATTAAAAGAGAGTTAGCTGTTAATGAGTAAGAGACCTGCTAGAAAGAGTACATGGTAATCCATTGTGATCAGAATTCCTTATGGATCACAGGGAAAAAGGAAATAGCAGAAGATGTGAGAAGTAATAAAAAATAAGAACTTTAGAGGAAGAATTCCAGGCAGGAATGATGAAACATATCTGCAAGTAAAGCCTGGAGAAGACATACACTGCTAAAACCGAGGAGGCAAATCAGTTTTTGTTAACATGCAAAAAGATGGAGCTGAGAATATTGTTGCAGGGGGAATTGCACAGCAGTGTTTTCATGGATCTTGGAAAATTAATGAACAAAATAGGGTTGTTTCATTCACATAGCACTTTGGATTTATAAAACAAATGCTAACATTGTAGAAAAGTCTCTTCTCTAACATACAAATGCTATTTCCTTAAGCTTCAACAATAATTGTCTGTGTTTCAGGAAGGAAATAAAAACGAAAGACCCCCAGAGAAATTGATGAGGCTGAAGATGGAAGTGACAGAAGACATCCCAAAAGCCATTGGAGCCTCCAGTGCTCTTGGCCATGTGGTGTTGGGGTGAAGGTGCACCCAGCATTGCTCTGGGTGCTTGTCTGAGAGGAAGCCTGAGTCAAGGTCACCTGCATCCTCCTTCCTTTCTGCAGGGAAACTATGAGCAATCCATGCGAGGCTGGAAGACTGGAGACAGGCAAGCTGTCTCCACAGAGAAGGTGAGTGCTGAGGGAGCTCCCCCAGCTCCTAGCCAAGAGCCTCTCCCTGTGCCCTGCAGCACAGAAGCAGCTCAGGCAGCTTCTCTGCCAAGCACTCTACCCCAAGGTTCCCTCATGGTTTTCTCTTCCTCTCACCACTCTCCAGCACCTCCCAAGGCTCCAGCACCTCCCAAGGCTCCAGCACCTCCCAATACTCCATCTCCGTCCTGAATTGCATGGAGCAGCCAGAGCCAGCTCATGAGCAGAGCAACCCAATGTACCTGCCAGAGACAGACCTGCGTGACCTGTATCGTGGAAACAAGGAGGACAAAGCAACACAGATCTGGGAGGATGAGCTGGACTTCTCCCAGCAAGCTGTGAAGAGTCCAGCAGAGTGCTTCCTGCACCTCAAAGCAAGCATCTACCGTGGGCTCCTGAAGAACCAGCCACTCTTCCAAAGGCTCCTAGCAGTGCTGCTCCAGTGGGAAGAGCAGCTTGCCCTCGGTGCTAAGGCCTGGCCCAGGGAGGCTTCTGTGCTGGTGACAGACAGCAATGTGCAGCAGCTCCAAAGGCTGCTGGAGGCTGAATTGTACTGCTGGTGCTTTGGAAAACCACTGCTACAGGCAAAGGGAGACACTGAAGCAAAGAGCAGCAGTGCTGTGCTGTGTCAGCAGAGCCAGGGCACAGCTGCAGGCTCAGCACACAGACCAAGCAGCCATGGTGCTTAGGAAAGTGCCTCCTGAAGTGCTGTGCCCTCCTGTGCCCATGCTGCCCTTGTATGACTGAGCCCATGCAGAGGAAGAGGTTCCCCAGCAGCCAGGAGGAACCTGGGGCTGGGAACTCCCTGGCACACCTCTCCCTCCAATATGGCAATAAAGGAAACATTTCCTCTGTCCCTGCTCTTGTGGTCAGTTCATCTATCCATGCATCCATCCATCCACCAGAGACCAAAGCTTTGGGACAGCACTTGGAATTCTTCTCCTCAGCTTCTTCTCTGTCTCTAGCTCTCTTTTTCCTTTCTGAGGGAAGAAAATCCACCTTGCTGAAGAAGTGAGTGGCTCAGCTCCTGCTCTGCACTGCAGGAGCCCTGGCTGAACAAGACCTGTCCTGACAAGGCTGCTGGGAGCCAGCTCCTTCAGTCCTGCAAGGAAACACCAAGCCCAGGGGCAGGCAATTGGCAGCAGCTGCTCTGCAGAGATCAGGAGGTGTTGCTGGAAGCAGAACTTGCTCCTTGGTTCTGAGCAGAAGGACCAAAGGAGATTGGCTCTGGATCCAGCACTGCTGGCCTTCCCTTCCTAAACAAGCACAAAACCCTTCTTTGAGCTTCAGGGAGACACTAGAGGCACAGAGAGAAGAGAAGGAACCACCAACTCCTTTCCCTCTTGCCTTCATCCCTTCCTCACCCTCATCATCATCCCTTTGGATGTTCCTCCACCTCCAAGTGCTAGCCACTGGAGCCCAAGGATGTCCATGATGCAGATGAGTCCAAACCTGGCAGGGCTCTAAGCAATCCAAGTTGGGCTGTGGAGCCCTTAGGTGCTTGCAGACAGAGAACAACAGCATTTTGGGGTGCATTTACCACTTTTATTTCACTATGCCAGAAACATACATTCGCCATGGGTGGGGATGCAGCTGAAGAGTGGGATGGACACTGCTCCCTTGGGTGGGCATCAGAGCTGGGACACCAACCACTTGTCAGTGGATGTTCTGTACAGGTTAAGGCTTGGCTCTGAACTAGACAAGGAAATGCTCAAAAACAGAGTTTTCTCCTCATTTCATGTCTTTTCCTCTGAGAACAGAAGGGCAATCAATAGAAAAGCTGGAGAGCTTCCTGATTAATCATCTGCTAACGCTGCAAACTAAGGAAAATACAGATTGATTGGTTATTTTCTCTCTTTCTCCAAAGTAACCACATCTCATGGTCAAGGTTAGGATCTGGGAAGGGTACCTGGAAGCTGACTCTGAACAAAAAGCCCTGTTAATAGCCTACAATCCCTCCTAGCTCCTCCTCAGGGACCAGAAAGCACAAGTGGTTGGAGCAGACTGGCAGGCAAGGAATAAAACCAGGTGAAACCAAGAGAAGATTCAACTCCTTTTACTGAACAACCTTGTGTTATTGGCACATCTAAAGGTGTTGGGAGCACCGGACACACAGGACCTAGACAGCTTCTTGTTGGGAGAGAAGGGTGGAAGAACTCTTCCTTTCCAGCATCCATAAAGAAAAGGCTTCCTGGGGAAACGGTGAAAGGCAGGAGCTTGCTTTCAGTGTTAGAGGAGCCCAGGCTGTCCTAGTGGTGATGAACGTGCAAGGTCTAGCTGGAAATGGAGAAGGGAATTCCAAAGGCTTGCTGCTTGTCTGGAATCTTGACCCCTTGCTTCATGCAAATATTGGCTTAGCTGCTGCTGCTTCGGGTTGCTCTCTACGGGGAGGGATCGCTGCCAGCTGTGGGCAGAGACACTCGAGCTCCAGGCTTCCAGAGACAGAGACAAAGTCAGGCAAGGTTGGAAGAGAGAGAAGCTCCCTGCGGGCTCTCCCATTCCTAGGGGGGTGCATGGCTGGATTCTGAGGTGATCCAGGTTATTCCTGTGTGAAAGAGAGGATTGGGTTTGGTTGGAAGAGACCTCTAAGATGATCCAGCCCAGCTGTTCCCCAGCACTGCCAGCTCAGCACTAACCATGTCCCTCAGCTCCAGGGCTTTGCAACCCCTCCAGGGATGGAGACTCCAGCACTGCTCTTAACCACTCTTTCAGGGAAGAGGTTTCTCCTGATACCCAACCTAAACCTCTCCTGGCACAACTTGAGGCTGTTTCCTCTTGTTCCTTAGGAGAAGAGGCCAACCCCCAGCTGGCTCCAAGCTCCTGTCAGGGAGTTGGAGAGAGAGCTAAGGTCTGCCCTGAGCATCCTCTTCTCCATGCTAACCAAGCCCAATTCCCTCAGCTGCTCCTCACAACACACATTGCTGACAACTGCAGCACCCAGGATGAGCATGGCCCAAATCCAAAGTCTCCTGCTGCCAATGGAAGGAACTGGTGGCATCAGGAGCCTTTCAAGGAAGCCACGTTGTGCTGTCACTGCAACTAGGAGCAGAACAGCAGCAGAACCCCAGCTCCTCACTCCTCAGGGACTGCTTCCACCTTCCAAGGAAGTAATTTTGGTGGGAAGGAATCTTCCAAGCTCATCTAGTCCAACCTCCAGGGACATCTGCAATTAGAGCAGGATGCTCCCAGCCCCAAACAACCTGAGCTGGGATGGGCACAGGGATGAATGGGACATCTCCCACCTCTCTGGGCAAGCTGGCACAGGCTCTCCCCACCCTCAGCATAAAATAATGGCTTTTGGCTCTGTCCATCCCCCAGGAGGAGAGCAAAGAAGTTTCCAGAGGTGCTGCTCTCTGCTTCCTCACAGCAAGCCTAGGGAATACACATTGCTTTAAGAAGGAATCCCAGCCTGGTTGGGGTGGGAAGGGAGCATCTAGTGCATCCTCCCTGCTCCAGCAGGCTCAGCATCCCCTTGGCATCTCCCCAAGCTCTCTGGGATTGTGCAGAGCCACTGGAAGCAGTGTGAGGAGCTGGCAGGGCTTTGGGTTAGCAGGTTAGTAGACAGCAGAGAGGTTTGCAGCCAGCATCAAGGCAGTTCCTCTGAAGAGCAGCCAGCCAAGGTCTGCAGAGCATGCCTGCACTGCAAGGAAGCTTTAACCCCAGGCAAGCTGCATTCCCACCTCATCCTGAGCCCACCGTGCCTTCAGACACAAGGAAGCCAAGACACCCAAATGCTGACAGACTGGTTTGCTTAGCTAAGGCAAAATCCACAGCCAGTTGGGCCAAGTCTTGGCACTGAAGCTTCACTTGGTCACCTCTCTGCCCAGCACATTCCCAAAGCAGCTGCAGCCCTTCCTTTGGCAGCTTCCAACAGGACAGGAGATGCTTAAGAACAAAGGAGGAGTTTGTTCTTAAATGACATAAAAGCAGACAACAGGCTCGACTTGAGAGTCAGAAAGTTGAGGAGTTTATCCAAGCATGGACAAAGAGGAGCCAGCAGAAGCACAGGAGGAGGTTTCTCTTTCTCCAGCTGGCACCATAGAGAAGCTGAACATGGCTCAGAGCCCAAAACACTGACAGCCCAATGCCAGAGAGAGAAAGAAAGCAAAAGGGTTAAAGAGGTGGAGGGTGGAGGGGGAAAACAACACTTGCAACATGCCAGCTCAGCGAAGACAAAAAGTCATCATCTGTTCCTCTTACCTGTGGTCAATCCTCCCCATCTTCTGGTGTGATTTCTGTCTCTTTATGTACCACTACTTTGGTCACTGACATGTCAGGGTGCTGCTCTTTGGCTTCTTTAATTGCCTGAGCCAGCGCCTATCCCCAGGACACCAGGGCAGGGCAAAAACAAAGAGGAGGTGGAACATGCATGGTCAGAAGCAAGGTGGAGAGAGATTTCAGGAGATATCACACAATTTACTCATGAGGAACACAACTATCAACCAGCACTGGCTGAACTTCCTGCTGCAGGTTTCCTTTAAGGCAGCTCAGTGTGGGCAGTTAGCTTTTACAGGAAGGTTTTTCCTGGAGCAGCTGAGGAGGTTTTTTTTTACCTGATCGTGGTCAATATCTGCATCTCCTGTGATGACTATTCTCTTCTCAATTCTGGTCTCTGAGATGCCTCCTTTCACAGTCTGCATGGGAGGGACAAACACAGGTCAGGGAGTGTTGCTGCTCACAACTCAGCTGTGCAATGAAGCATCTCCAAGAGCCCACACAGAGGGGACAACCCTGACCTCAAGCTCTGAAGGGAGGAGATGCCCTCCAGAGCTCCTTCCAACACACATTCTAGCCAATCTGCACACACAATCATGGAATCCCAGGCTGGATTAGGTTGGAAAAGACCTTCCCAGCTCATCTAGTGCAAGGCCATGCACTCAGCAGGGACATCTGCAAGAGCAGAGCAGGATGCTCCCAGCTCCAACCAACCTGAGCTGGGTCCCAAATGGCAGATGCTTAAGGGGAATTCATCCCATGAAGAGAAGGATGGGCAGGCAGCAGCTCATCCTGAGGCCTCCTCAAGCTGCACAAAGACATGCAGGGTGCTGTAGTCCAGCTACTGAAGGAGAGCAGTGGTGGCACTAAGAGGCTTTCAGCTCTTATCTAGATGCTATCCTGGAAGACCCAATGGCTGTGGGCACATTCACCAAGCCAGAGGAGCATGGGACCTGAGCTGAGCCACTAGGAGCTCTCAACACCCACACAGGACTTTGGCATTGAAGACAACACAGCTCCTTCAGAAGCCAAGAGCTGCTTGCTGTCAGCAGGACTCACTTTGGTGATGTGTGTGGTGGTTGTAGTGCTGGTGGTTTCAGATGTGATGGTCTGGGCACTCATCAACACTCCTGGCTCAGAGTCAGCTCCACAGTCCACCTAGGAGCCAGCAGACAAAAGCAGCCATCACAGACATGCTCCTGAGCATGGGCAGCTCACACCTGCACTGCCTGAGCTTCCATGGACACAAGATTCCAGCTGGGGCCTCACTAGGGTGAGGAGAGCATCCCTTAACCTGCTGCTCACACTCTTCATGCAGCCTTGGCTTTTCTTTCCTCCAGCACTCCCAGCTCCTTCTCTGCACCTATCCTGCTCCATGAGGTTATTCCTCCCTAGGATGTGGGGAATCTGAAGGATTCCTCCTCCAGATGCTGCTCACTAGGACACAGACATCCTCATGCTGATGGTTAATCCTCCAACAAGGGAGAACAGTTCACACTGAGGGAGGAAACTTGGGCTCCCTAAGGGCATGTTCACTTAGACCTTGGTGTCTGGAGGATTCCTTACCTGAGAAGACTCATATGTGATGGTTTTTGTTTCTGTATGGACTACTGGCACTTCCTTGGTGGAGATTTCAAGGCTTTCCCCAGCAGCAGGCACACTGCTGAAGCTGATGGTCTCAGTCTTCACAACTGGGGACTGCATGGAGAAAGGAGCAGGAGCTGCAACACGGAGCAAAGCTCAAGTGTTCCTCACATCTTTATTCCCACAGAACCACAGACTGGCTTGGGTTGGAAAGGAGCTTCCAACCTGCAGCTAGAGCAGGATGCTCCCAGCCCCATCCAACCTGAGCTGGGATGGGCACAGGGATGAATGGGACATCTGCAGCTAGAGCAGGATGCTCCCAGCCCCAACCAACCTGAGCTGGGATGGGCACAGGGATGAATGGGACATCTGCAGCTAGAGCAGGATGCTCCCAGCCCCAACCAAGCTGAGCTGGGATGGGCACAGGGATGAATGGGACATCTGCAGCTAGAGCAGGATGCTCCCAGCTCCAACCAAGCTGAGCTGGGATGCTTCCAGGGGATGAATGGGACATCTCCCACCTCTCTGGCCAAGCTGGCACAGGCTCTCAGCACCATCTCCTCTTTCAGTTTCAAACCATCCCTCCCAACAGAACCTGCTAAAAACTCTGTCCCCATCTTCCCTGAGCCAAACCACCCTCTGCTGATGGAAAGGGCTCTCAGGTGAAGCAGGCATGGCTTTCACCACCAGCAAGCCTTGCAGCTTGCCAGGAGCAAATGAGAAGCAAAGTGCCTGCTGTAGAGATGCAATCATCCCAACTTGCTGCTCACAGGATCATTATGGTTGGAAGACACCTCTAAGCTCATCAAGTCTAACCATACCATAGTCTTTCCTTTCCAGGCCAGGAATTCCCTTTCTCCACTGTTGCCTAGATCCATAACTGAGCACAGACACACAGACTTACCTCAAAATGAGCTTTTCTTTCTGAAGACTCCAAGACGTGCACTGTCGTCCTCTGCTCCTCTGCTCGCTCACTCAAAGCAGCCCCAGCTCCTTCCCCTTTGCTCAGGGCCTTCCCAGCCTCATCCCTTTGCTTCTCCTTGCTCCCCTGAGCCCCAGCAGGTCCTTCCTTCCCCTTCACTCCAGCAGCCACAGCAGCCTGGGCATCCAGCACGAGCTCCTTGCTGGCATGGCTCTCCTTCACCACTATGGTCTCCTGGACAACCTTCTGCACCGTGTCCTGCTGGGGCTGACCTGCTTGCTTCATCTCACTGGAAGAGACCTCCTGAGATGTTGTGGTGTCTATTCTCTGCAGGGAAGAAGAGAGAGAAAGAACCATGTCCTCAGGGGGAGGGAGCCTTGCAGCAGCTCCTCAGCTTAGGGTAGTGCAGACACAAAGAGAAACAAAAAGGTGTTGCGTTTTGCCCTCTGCCTTCCCTCACACTGCACCAACCTCTGCTCTCAGAGACATCACCACAACAACAGAAATGCACAAACACAAAGCAGGAATCACCATTTTTCACGTGAAGGAAAAAAACAAACCACCTTCCCAGTGTTGTTTTCTTTCTGGTGGCTCTTTTTTTGGGGGGGGATGTGAGTTCTAGCAAGGCAAACTGCAGCACCTAGTGAAATGAGCCCAAAGGAAGTGGAAGCAGAGGAGAGCTGAGTGCTTCTGCTTCCCTGGCACACAGGGTAACATGCAGGAGGTCTCCAGTGATGCTCAGAACAACAAAGAACCCCCAAAAGAAGCAGTGTGTGGTCCCAGCATGGATGGAGGGAAGCAAAGGGGCACCTGAGCCCAGCTCTGGGAAGAGGAGCTGACTCCTCCGATGAACTCGGTGGGCTTGCGGGCAGACTCTATCAGGCTGAAGATATCAGAGCCATCCAAGGTCTTTTCACTGCTGAACTGCTTAGTCTAAAGGGACAAAGAAAGGCAGAGTCACAGGCAGAAGAAAGGCAAGACCCACATGCACACAGATGATAGCCAAAACGAGGAGGAGGAGGAGGAGGAGAAGTTTGCGAAGGGCAGGGAGAGGTAGGGAAAGAATGGGAAAATAAATCAGAGCAGATTCTTAATGGCTGTAGTAAAGCAAGAGTTACAAAGCAGAGTGGTTAGCACTGGCGTTTTGAAGCAAATCCCTTCTTTTTCCTCCCCTTTTACTACCAAGCCCCAGCAGCACCACTAGAGTTGAGGAACATGGATCTTTAAGGAAAGCCGGAGAGAGAACATCTGGCTCCAGACCACGCGGTCAACGGATGAGGGCAACAAAAGAAGCTGGGTTTGAGCTGCTCTCTCAACACAAAGCCAGGCAGCAGGAGGACCAAAAGGTAGGGTTGGTGTGAGGGCATGGCCTGGAAGAAGGCATGCTTTAATCTCTACAGCCTGGGCACGAAGTCAAAGGCACTTTGGTTACCACCACTCTGGCCGCAGCCGCCTCGGTCAGATAGTGAGCGGTAGCAATGGTCACGGGACGTTCCCGGGACAATCTCCACTGGGACAGCCTCTGATCCCCACGGAGAAACCTCTCTGCTTCACTGCCTCCTTGGGCCTTCTCCAACTGCCAAGCCTGCTCCATCCTGAAGGTTTTCTTCAAGGTGTCCTCTTCGGGGCTTGGCAGCTGAGAGGTTGCTTCCTTGATGGGAGCCAGCGAGTCGGAGAGCTTCCTCTTGCCTGGGCCAGGCTCCAGGATCTCATACTCCTCCAGCACAGCAATGCTTTTCACCACTTCTTGGCCTTCTCTTCCCATTTTCTGCAAGGCTGCTTCTGCAGGCTGGGCTACTTTCTGCCCCTCCTTGGCTTTACTGGTCATGGTGACAATTCTGCCCGAGATGGTGTCATAGGACTTGCCTAAGGTGAGCACCTTCCCCTTGTTCTCCTCTTTGGCTGGCATCTCACTGCCCAAATCCTCACAGCTCTGTGTTAGGAGGGTACCAGGCTTTAAGATCTCAGCTGGCAAGGCACTTGTACTGCTGACAGTCACTACTTTGTAGGCCACATTTGGTCTGGATTCACCATCAGCTACCTCAGAAGGTATTTTGTCTACAATTACCCAATCCTCAGTGCCCTATATTTGAGATATAAAAGCTAAATTAGGAGAGCTGAAAGGTTGAGCTGCACTTCAGGAGCACGACAGCATCTAAGAACCTCTACCCTGAGCTCTTGAGAGCACTTAGCAAGCAAACAAAGAGAATCACCTCAGCCCACAGCATGACTTGTTGGCATATTCCCTCCCCTCAGAAAGTGGACACAAAGAAATTCCTTTGGCCACACTATTCCTCTAGGAATCTACATTCAATGCTGATTGGCATCACCCTGAGGGTTGAACTTCAGCTCTTGCTATGGTTCCTCATGCCACAGCCCGACACAACTGACCAAAAAGAGGGCAAATAAGCTCCTTTAGCTGCTCCCCACTTGTCACCAACACATTGTTAGAAGGAGATGCACTGAATTCCCTTCTTTTCATCAGAATAACACTGAAATTGAGCAATAAACCAGAGTCAATTCCATATCCCTAAAGCTTCTGGATAAAGCTCATGCAGCATCTTTGCTCCTCCGGATGCAAATAGACTTGGTGCAATCAGCACCCCATTATTTGACCTCCAGACTGTACTGAACTAAGCCCACAGGGTACTGGAAAGGGAAGGAATGCAAAACAACCTCTAGGGATGCTGGGATAGTTTTCTGGATAATGATTTGATGAGAAGCAACCCAAGTGCCAGCAGAGTCTCCTTCCTGCAGCTTCTTCTCTAGCACCCTTGGCTAATAGGAAAAGCAACAAGAACACAAAAGTTCACCATCACTCAGCAGAATCCCAAGGAAACTCCACTCCAAGTGCCCCCATTCCCCAGGGAAGTGCTGGGAATAACACATGCACAAGTGCAAAGCCAACAGTCACCAACAGCACAGTGCAAGGAGATCTCTAAGTGGCAGGGAAAGCAGAGCCAGAAGCTCTGCAGGGGATTCCTTCCTCAGGATTTAGCCCCTGGATTCCACGTGGAGCTTATCAAATCATAAGAAAAGGTGCTCAGAAAGGAAAAAAAATAAATAAATAAAGGATAATACAACAATAACTCATTGCCAGCCTGTCTGGTTTTTACCTGCAATTCAAGGAGTGTAGTACCTCCCTTCTGCAACAATATGAGTTTCTCTGATTGCTCTCTTTCTTCTGTGGTCTAATGTCAAGGGAATAAATGGTTTGAGTCAAAGTTGGGCAGGAACTCCACTCTACTTGACAGCAGTAGAAGGAGGAGAAGCTCCCTTGCCCTGCTGCTCAAACTCTTCTTAACTCACTCCAAGAGACCTTCTCTGGTGCCACCTTGGCCACATTGCTGGCTCATGGTGACCTTGTTGTCCCTCAGCACTCTCAGCTCCTTCTCCATGGAGCTGCTTTCCAGCAGCTCAATCCCTACACTGTCCTGGCCCATGAGGTTATTCCTCTCCAGGGCCAGGACTCTCCACTTGCTCTTGCTGAACTTCCTCTCCCCAGCTCTCAGCCTGTCCAGGTCTCTCTGGATGGAGGCAACACTCCTTCCATCATTAAATCTTTGAATCATCATTAATATTTTTATATATATATATTATATATATATTTATATATTTTAATATATATATATATNCCAGGAGGGTGGTGGAACACTGGACCAGGTTGCCCAGGGAGGTGGTTGAGTTCCCATCCCTAGAGGCATTGCAGGTGAGGCTTGCCAGGGCTCTGGGCAAGCTGCTCTAGTTGGGGATGTCCCTGCCCAGTGCAGGGGGGTTGGACTAGATGAGCTCCAGAGCTCCCTTCCAACCCAAACCATTCTAGGATCATGGTGGCAAGATGACAATTCCCAACTCTAACTGATATGCTGAGGGCTCTGTGAGGCACCCAGCAAGCTGACCAAGGAGAGAAGGGAAGCAAGCCCTGGGGCTGCTGCTGCTGACCTCTTCAGGCACTAGTGGTTCAATCATGGGAGCCTCCTCCTGCCTCGCAGCGAGCCGCACAGGGGATGTGGAGAGTCTCTTCTCCCACTCGTTAGCCACGGCAGTCTCTGTGGAGGTTTCCAAGAAGGTGCGTTTCAGCTCGCTTATATTGCTCTGATGTTTCATCAGATCTTCCTGGGTTTTGTCTAGATCCTGGACAAGTTGTTAAGAGAACAGAGCAAGTTTGGGTGACACACATCCTTTGTCACACTTGGAGAGGTAAGGACACACACACACACACACACACACAGGGATGGGTCAAGGAAAAGGGAGCACAGCACCAAAAAACCACAACACTGGGTGAAAATGTGGCACTGTGGAGAGGTAGCAGCAGCACACAGCTGGTGCTACAAGGGAGCCTCAACAGCACACTTCTAACAGAGCTTATCTGCAGGGCTGCTGGCCTTGCCCCTGGAGAGCAGGGACACTGAGGCACCCACAGGGACACTGTGTGCTCTACGAGGCCCTGGCATACCCAGGGAATGAACTATCTTATGTTGGTTAGCAGGTGGTGGCAATACACAGGTCATGCATCAGAGAGTGAGGAGGCACAGGTTTACCACTAGAACTAACACACAGGCAGGACCATGCACTGGTATATACCAATACCAACCTCTAACATAAGATTACTATGTTTGACATACACATTTTCACCCTCTATTCGCTTAATCAGACTACTCTGAAAGAAGGGAGAGAGAGAGGGAAAAGGTAAGGGATGTGGCATTGGAAGGATCCCAAATCCTTCTGGTTTCACAGAGAACCAACATGCTGAGAGAGGGAGAAACCTCTCAGAGAGGGAAGGAGAAGCTCACATGCCTGTACCTGTGCCTTCAGATCCCCGTCCTCCTCTTGATCCGACTGCCAGCATGGGAGAGAGAGATGGGAGAACAACACCTGACCCACTGGAGAATCACCCCACAGACACCAGAGAGATGGGAGAACAACACCTGACCCACTGGAGAATCACCCCACAGACACCAGAGATGGGAGAACAACACCTGACCCACTGGAGAATCACCCCACAGACACCAGAGA
>VWZO01005613.1:285-11574 GCA_013396975.1 Bucco capensis | reverse complement strand
AGAACAACACCAGTGTCACCCCACAGACACCAGAGAGATGGGAGAACAACACCTGACCCACTGGAGAGTCACCCCACAGACACCAGTGATGGGAGAACACAAGAGGTGAAGATTCCAAGTGAAACCACGCTCAGGGAAGACCTCAGCTATCAATCACCTTCCTCCAGAAAACATCCAAACTCCTTTGGAATGTCTCTCCCTACCTCTCCTCTCTCTCCCCACCTCTCCTCTCTCTCCCCAAAGCTGCAGACTCCAAGAGCAAACAAGCAAGCAGCAAACCACCCCCTGGCCAACCCTTTAGGGTTAGGTGCTGGGGACATGAGACTCTCCCACCACCCCAAACATCTACCCCAAGCCAAAAACACACACACACACTGACAACTCCCAGGAGAAGTGTGTGGCCAGGCTGGGGAGAAGCTGAGGCCAGCAGCAGCTGTCCCCCCCCTCGGCTCAGGTGGCTGTACCCACCTCGGTGGCAGTGGTCTCACCGTCGGCAGCGGTATCCGTCTGCTCACTGTCAGTCTAGGGAGGTTCCCAGAGGAAAGCAGGAAGAAAGAACAAACCCAAGCTCATCAGTTAACCCTGAGGAGCTGCCCCTGGCAGCTTTTGCTCTCTTTCTCTCTCTCCAAAACCAAGCACAAGTCAAGAGAAGCCAAACAAAAAACGCTGTGTTAGTAAACAGAACAGACTCAGAGGAAGACTCGAGGCGTGTTGGACACAAGAAGTGGCTTGACTGGAACACACTTTAGAGGCCAAACTCAAGGTGATTGGGTAAAGTCTTAGTGGAATTGTGCATTTTTAGTTTTTTTTAATTCATGAAGAAAGCCAGGTGGCTTTAAAAAAAGAAATAAAAGCAGAAAGATCTCATTTTCTAACCAGCATTTTCCTCCCAGAATGTTCTCATCGAGAAAACCATCGATCCGTTTCTTGTGGCCAATAAAGAGGAATTGGATCCAGAGTGGGGGAAAAGGTAACTGGATCAGACAAATTCAAGCCAAAAGCTACTTGAAGAGTCACCTGCCTTTCAGCCCCTCATTTGCACACAAGTTTGCTTCTCCTCTCCACACTGAGACACTATGAGGCTGTCTGCATTACCAAGGAGCTCCCAGAACCAGCCCCCAGCCCACTGACTGCATCTCTGCCCTTCACACCCCACTCAGGCCCAACTCAGGGTGGAATGGCAGTAAAAAACACAAAAGGAAAGAAAACAAACCCAAAGAACCCAAAGGACTTGTTGTTCTGTTGGAGAATGGCGATGGAAGCAGGAGGAAAAGAAAAGGAACTTCCCCCCCTCCCAAAAAACACAGGATGAGAATGAACTGGGTGTGATCCAAAGGAAACCAAGCACAGCACAGCCTGACCTAGCCCTGATCTGCTTGGCACTGGGGAGAAAAGGCTCTGGAGAACCTGAGTGTGGAGATTGCATGGGGAGAGAGAGGAGGGGAAGGTGCTCCAGGATGAACAGAGACACCCAGGCACTGATGCTACTGAGAGCTGGGAAGTGAAGAACATGCTCCTACTGCCCCAGGCATTGGCATATCCCCAAATCCCAGCATGGGGAGGGGTTGGAAGGGACCTGTGGGGATCATACAGTGCATCCTCCCTGCTCCAGCAGCTTGNGTTGGACTAGATGAGCTTGGAAGGTCCTTTCCAACCCAAAGCAGTCCATGGCTCTATGACAAAGGAGCCCAGGCAGGTGATTTAAAGCTAAGAACAGTACATCTCATCCTCAACTCACATCAGGAGGAAACAAAGAGGTGCTCCCTTCTGCCAAGGAATAAGTGACAGGATAAGAGGAAACAGCCTCAAGTTGTGCCAGGAAAGGTTTAGGTTGGACTTTAGAAACAATTTCTTGTCCCAAAGGGTTGTCCAGGCCTGTGCCAGGCAGTGCTGGAGTCTCCATTCCTGGAGGGGATGCAAATCCCTGGAGATATGGAGCTGAGGGACATGGTTAGTGCTGAGCTAGCAGTGTTAACACTTGCACTTGATGACCTTAAAGGTCTCTTCCAACCCAAAAGGATTCTCTGATTCAGTGATGTCTTGGCAGTGCTGAGCTAACTGATTGATTGGACTCAATGATTTTAAAGGACTTTTCCTGCCTCCACAAGTCAGTGGTGAGCTAGCAGTGCTGGTTCATGGTTGGGACTTGATGATCTTCAAGGTCTCTTCCAACTCTATGCTCCTCAGAGGCCTCAGTGACCTCTCCCATCCAATCCTCCAGAGCTCAGTGCCTGAGCTCACCCCAAACCCAGTGCTGTGCCTAACACCACAAAGAAAGGGTAAAAAAAACCCCAAAACAATGCCCAGATGAAGCCCAACAGCCCAACCATCCCTCGTGAGAGATCAGCACAGACAAGAAATGAGGCTCTGAAAGTAGGCCCAGCAGCTGCAGGGCTGGTGCTGGCAGTGTGTGTGTTGGATGCCGAGGTACACACCTCTTCCTCTGAACTGTCCCTCAGGTCATTGGCAAGTGAGGCACTCAAGGAGGCCGCCTTGGGCTCCAGGAAGCAGAGGCACAGAGCCAGAGGGAAGGAGAGAGTGAGGGCATATGGCACTGAGAAAGAGGCAGAGAGCAGGAAGAAGAAGATGAAGAGGAAGCAAGGCACCAGGGAAGGGGAGCGGAGGGGCAGGTAGCGCTGCAGGCCTGCAGGCAGCAAGGGGCTGGCAGACAGGTTGGGGAGTGACAGGTAGCCATCCTCATCCAGCAGGGAAGGGAAGGAGTCAGGCAGTTGCAAGGAGAAGGAGAAGAGAGTCCTGCCTTGGCTACCAGCTCTAGGCTTGCAGGGGAAAGGCAGCTCTGGCTCGGAGCAGGCAGCTCGCTCCTTCCTCTCCATCTCTGCCTCCTCACTGCCTTGGGCAGGCTCCTCAGGGCCAGCCTTCTCCTTGCATCTCCGGCGGAGCTGGGCTGGGGAAAGGCTGGGGAAGCCAGGCTGGGAGGCTGGGGAGGGCTGGGGAGGCTCAGCAGCAAGCGAAGGTGGCTGAGGAGAGCAGAGGAGGAGGGAGGAGAGAGAGAGAGCAGCAAACGAGGCGCGAAAGCAAAAGGACAAAAAGAAAACTCTCATTAGTTTCAGTTCCTTGGCACCAGCAGAAAGTTCATCTATTATAGCTCTGTTGAGCAAACAGCATTTCAACAGCCCTGGTGGCAGCCACCACAGCACTTAGGGACTCGGGGGCACAGCTTGAGTCACTCTGTGCTTGGCTAGGCATGGAAACCCTTCCGAGGTTACCTTACCCTAAAGCTGGCTCTACAGGTCACCAGCAGCTTCCAGATGGGAAAGGGAAGGTGTTTCTAACAGCAACCCTCTGCTGGAGTCAGGAGGAGATCTGGAGGAGGCTAGATGCTTCCCCTCTATGCCTTGGACAACGTCTGCAGTAGGAATTATAACCCCAAGGCCTTGAAATGTGCCCAAATTCTTCCATTATCATACTAAAATAGAGCCTAAATTTAGGTCTTAAGCCTAAACAGAACACATTTTGGTTTAAAGGGAGGGCAGAAATCCATGTTAGTGATGGAAAACCCTATCCTAGCTTGCTGTGTGCCAGCTCCTCAGCTCAGCATCACCTCAGCACTGTCACATCTCCTCCTCACAGCCCAAAAGTGACTCCTCTACCCAGAGTGAGGAGCTCAAAACACAGCCAGTTCTGCCACAGGATATTGGTTATCCACAGGCAAGGTTGGCTTTGCTTGTAGGGTGTTCCACCAACCCTGCAGGTGATGCAAGGATGGGGAGGAGGAGGAGGAGGAGGGAGGTGCTCCCTCTGCCATGCCCACCATGGCTACCCAAAGCTCTCAGGAGCACAGCCCTGGCTGCACACTGATGGATCACACATGCTCTGCCCACACTAGATGCCCTCAGCTCCAGGAGCCAAGCCAAAGGGCCTGGGCTGCTCCATCCACTCTCCAGGAAACCATTCCAACCTCAGGGCCAACTCCCAGGAGCAAAACAACTTCCAAAGCCAAAGCAGCATGTGCCTGGACAAGCTGGTGCCAAAGCTGAGCTCCAGGGTTTAAGGCAGAGGAGGCATCAAGGCTAAGCTACTCAGCCTGACCTTCACCAGGTGGATTCATGGCAGGAATGGGATGCAAGCTCACTATTTACCTGGAAAGAGTTCCTTCCTTTCCTCTTCTCCAAGCAGAAGAGTTAAAACTCACCAATCTATCAGTTCAGGGCATCTCTCTCCTGGAATGAATCCAGCCCAAACCCAACTCTAACTTCAAACCAGCTACAAATGTAGGATGGTGGGATGGGAGATGGAGAGGGATGAATCCAGTCTGGGAATGGTGGGATGGGAGATGGAGAGGGATGAATCCAGTCTGGGAATGGTGGGATGGGAGATAGAGAGGGATGAATCCAGTCTGGGAATGGTGGGATGGGAGATGGAGAGGGATGAATCCAGTCTGGGAATGGTGGGATGGGAGATAGAGAGGGATGAATCCAGTCTGGGGATGGTGGGATGGGAGATAGAGAGGGATGAATCCAGTCTGGGGATGGTGAGGGATGAATCCAGTCTGGGGATGGTGGGATGGGAGATAGAGAGCTATCCAAGCACAGCCTCAGGGAGGGAATAACCTCTCTCCATCCTCAGGACTACCAAAGCCCTGAAGCTGTACAATCAACTGCTGAAGAGCTGGAAGCAGGCATCTCCTCCCTCCCTTTGTGCCCTGCAGCTTGTCCCCCAGTGCCCCCCCAACCCCCCCAGGCTGTACCTTAGTGGCTGAGAGTGGAGTGGTCTCCTCTGCTCTCCTCTGCCTGCTCTCCTCAGCATCCTTCTCCTCCTCTGCTTTCTTCTCTGGGGTGACAGTGGTGATCAAGTTGGTGTGAGAGATGCCCTTTGTTGTGCTGTACTGGCCAGTGCCAACCTCTGCAGCAGACACAGAATCCTTCATGTACATGTCATGGCTTTCATTCACTGAGGCTAAAAGCAAATAGGCCAAGAGGGAAAAGGCTGAGAGAAGGAAGGAGCTGGCTGAGTCAAACACTGCTGAGAAAACACACACACACACAGGGCCAAGCTGTAGCTCTGTGCAGCTAAAACTAAGCTTGTAGAGGCAGGAAAAAAAGATGTAAAGCTCACATCATGTGCTTCTGACAGAGCTGTTCAACCTGAGCATCAAGTCCAACTGCTTCCCAGCTCTGCCAGCTCAGCACTAAGCATGTCCCTCAGCTCCACAGCTCCAGGGCTTTGCAACCCCTGCAGGGATGGAGACTCCAGCACTGCCCTGGGCAGCTTTGGACAATACTTTTAGGGAAGAAATAATTAATTTATGAATTGCAACATACACTTAAATGGAAAATCCACATAGCCAAATTAAACCAAACCCCAAAGAGTTGGTTTGGGTGCAGTGAGAAGAGTGAGGCCAGCAGGGCCAGGGAGGTTCTCCTCCCACCTGCTGTGCACTAGTTATGCCACAGCTGGAGTGCTGGGGCCAGTTCTGAGCTGCCCAGCTCCAGAGNCAGAGCACTGGCCCAGGCTGCCCAGGAGCCTGTGGAGTCTCCTTGTCTGGAGCCATTGCAGAGCTGCCTGGACACATTGCTGTGTGAGCTGCTCTAGGTGCTCCTGCTCTGGCAGGGGGGTTGCACTAGATGAGCTTTCTAGGGCCCTGCCAACCCCTGACATTCTGGGATACTGTGACAGGCTGAGAGCCCTGGGAATGCTGAGGCTGGAGCAGAGCAGAGCCAGAGGGGAGCTGCTCCATGCTGAGCAAGAGCTGAAGGGTGCAGGGGGCAAGAGGCTGGGGCCACACTCTGCTCAGGGATGGGACAACAGGCACAAACTGGAAGCCAGGAGCTTGCAGAAAGTTGTTTGTTGTGAGGATGCAGAGCCCTGGCCCAGGCTGCCCAGAGAGCTTGGGGAGTCTCCTGCTGTGCAGAGATGCCAAGGGCAGCTGGAGGGGATGCTGGGCAAGCTGCTGGAGCAGCAGTGAGCAGAGCAGGGCGGGGGGTGTCAGGAGCTCACCCCCATCCAGGCTGCGGGACATGGTGTAACGCTTGCTGGACGAGCGCTGGAAGTAGGGCGCGGGTCTGTCGATGAGCGCGCTCGCTCGCCGCGTCTGCGCCTGCGTGCGCCCGCTGTAGCGGAACTTGGAGCCCAGCGTCAGGAATTTCTTGGGAGGAGCTTCTGGCAGGAGCAGCCTATGGAAACAGACAGCAAGCGGCACAGCTGGTAAGTCCCATGCCCTCCCAAGAAGCAACCCGTGCCTTCTGCAGAGGAGGGAAGAGTCCTAGCTAGCAGAGCGCTGGCTGTTGCTGCATCGTCACCTCAAGGCTCTAAACCTCGGAGCTCCTCTGTCGCTGGCCCAGGTTTGCTCAGAGAGGTGGTGGCAGCTTCATCCATCCCTGGCTGGGGCTGGGAGCAAGCTGCTCGAGTGGGAGGTGTTCCCTGATTGGAACTAGAGGAGCTTGAAGGTCCCTTCCAACCCTGACTGTTCTATGAAGTGCTGAGTTCTTCCTCAGGGCTGAGAATCAGATTGATCCCATCCTAATCCCCCACAACTAACAAAAGAAGGTGTTCCTTTGTCTCAGGAACCCTCATCTGGGCTGAAGCACAGCTGAATCTCTTCTACCCCAAACTACTTCTTTACTTCTCTTCTTCTATCCCAAACTATTTCTCTTCTTCTTCTTCCACCCAAAACTACTTCTTCCCCAAACTTCTTCTCTTCTTCTTCTTCTACCCCAAACTACTTCTCTTCTTCTACCCCAAACTACTTCTCTTCTTCTACCCCAAACTACTTCTCTTCTTCTACCCCAAACTACTTCTCTTCTTCTACCCCAAACTACTTCTCTTCTTCTACCCCAAACTACTTCTCTTCTTCTACCCCAAACTACTTCTCTTCTTCTACCCCAAACTACTTCTCTTCTTCTACCCCAAACTACTTCTCTTCTTCTACCCCAAACTACTTCTCTTCTTCTACCCCAAACTACTTCTCTTCTTCTACCCCAAACTACTTCTCTTCTTCTACCCCAAACTACTTCTCTTCTTCTACCCCAAACTACTTCTCTTCTTCTACCCCAAACTACTTCTCTTCTTCTACCCCAAACTACTTCTCTTCTTCTACCCCAAACTACTTCTCTTCTTCTACCCCAAACTACTTCTCTTCTTCTACCCCAAACTACTTCTCTTCTTCTACCCCAAACTACTTCTCTTCTTCTACCCCAAACTACTTCTCTTCTTCTACCCCAAACTACTTCTCTTCTTCTACCCCAAACTACTTCTCTTCTTCTACCCCAAACTACTTCTCTTCTTCTACCCCAAACTACTTCTCTTCTTCTACCCCAAACTACTTCTCTTCTTCTACCCCAAACTACTTCTCTTCTTCTACCCCAAACTACTTCTCTTCTTCTACCCCAAACTACTTCTTCTAACCCCAAACTACTTCTTCTAACCCCAAACTACTTCTTCTACCTCAACTGTCTGTGTCTTCTGTGTCTCAAACTCTCTGGTCCTCCCAAACATCTCAAGAAGGATTTTAAGCACTAGGTGCTCTCTTTCCACTGCTGGCTATCTGCTTGCTGACTCTCAGACTACTCCCAGCAGTGATTGCACAGTTGGACTAGAAGGGTTTGGTCTCTGCTTGCCACACTTGGTCTTTTCTGGGGTGTTTTGTGCCCTACAAGAGGTCCACCACCTACCTGAAGAAGGTGTGATGCTCCACACAGACCTTCCACAGGCGCTTGGCAGCACGATGGTTTGGCAGCTTGAACCCAATGGTGCTTTCAAACTGCTCAAACTGGCCAGGAGAGAGGAAGAAAAAGGGGGAAAATTCAGTGTACAGAGCTCCAGCTTCACCCCTGCCACCTGCAGCCAGCACCTCAGTGCAAAGCTCAATGTCTGTGTTCCTCTAGCTAACCTCACTGCTGAGCAGTGGCAACCTCTGAGGGTCCTTTTTTGGGGGGGGGGAAGGAGACCCAGAGCAAGGGGAGAGTGTAGTAGTAATAAAGAGGTCAAATAAATATAATAAATACATATAATAAAGTGTTGTAGTAATAAAGAGGTCAAAGTAAGGCTTCTGAGAACATCCCTGAGCTGTTTGAACCTTATTGTTTCAACTTCCACCCGTGGGAAGGATGCTGCCAGCCTGGAGGGGAGCAACAGATGATTCCCTTCCAACCTCCACCATGCTGGAGCAGCAGATGGGCTTAGGAAAGAGAATGCATGGAGCATTTAGCTTCAGGAACTATGAGCTGGTGACAGGATGCTGCACACTCAGAGCTGCAGAGCTCACTGGAGCTGTTCCCCAGCTCCCTACTGAGCCATGGCCCTCAGCAGCACAGCTCCAGGGATGGGGATTCCACCACATCTGGGCCAGGTGTGTCCCAGGACTCCCCAAGAGCCATACTGCATGAAGGGAGTGATGCCAGAGAGTCCTTATCCAGGCAATTTGTATCCTGCTAGACAGCTCCACCCTCCAAGATGGATCTGGATCATCTCTTTCATCTACCAGAGAGTCATTACTGTACCAGCACTCAAACTGGAGACAACTTCCTTTGCCTGGGGGGGGATCCTCCTGGCATTCTTCCTCAGATCCACCCTCTCCCTTTCTGGCTGAGCTGATGCTAAGCCACGAGAGGGCACTCCCTGAACAAAGATTTCCCAGCCACTATCTCCAGAGCCAGAGCCAGGCCTGGAAGGGAATAATGCCTGTGGCTACAGGATGCATTGGACCTGAGGAGCTTAAAGGTCTCTTCCAACCTTCCTGATTCTGTCATTGGAGCACAAGTGTGCTGAGGGAACTGAGGTTGCTTAGTGTGGAGAAGAGGAGGCTCAGGGCAGACCTTAGCTCTCTCTGCAGCTCCCTGACAGGAGAATGGAGTGAGCTGAGGCTTGGTCTCTTCTCCAGGATTAACAGGGAGAGGAGGAGAGGAAATGGCCTCAAGTTGCCCCAAGGGATGTTTAGATTGGATACAAGGAGGAATTTCTTCCCTGCAAGGCTTGTTAAGGCTTGGCCCAGGGAGATGCTGGAGTCTCCATCCCTGCAGGGGTTAAGGAACATCTAGCTGCTCTCCTTAGGGCCATGGCTTAGTGGCATGGGGGTGATAGGGATGCTTGGGCTGGATGAGCTTAGAGATCTCTGCCAACCTTCCTGATTCTGTCTGCATCTCTTAGTGGGGAAGATAAATAGACATTAATCTAACCCATATCTACCCTGATGGTGGGTAAGGAAGCAATAAAGGATTCCTCACATGGAGGAGGTTCTTCCATGGCAGGTGAGCCATGAAAAACACCTGAAAAACTCAACTGAAAAACACCTCTAGATTTAAGCTGGATGTTAAATATTCATCTCCTCTTCCCTGCAGAAAACCCAGCACTTAATGAAAACATCTGAACCAGGAGCACTGTGAAAAGCTTGGGAGCCTTGGAGCTTGGAGAAGGATCACTGCACACTCTCAGCATCTCCTTACCTCCCCTGGCCTGATTTTGATGTAGAAGTTGTTCCTCTTGTAGGAGATCTTCAGCACCTTTGGCCAGGCAAACCTGTTGATCCTCAGCCTGTCTCGATAGATCAGGAGGCCACTGGCACACACTCCCAGCATGATCTCCACTCCTTCAGAATCCTAGGGAAAGAAGCCAAGGGCTGGATTGGAGAATCCCCTTCCTTTCCCCCCTCCCTTCCTCCTCCTTGGCCTCTCTGTGTCTCCCTGAGCTGTGCTGTTCTCATGCAGCAGCTGTAGTGACCTGGTTTCTGAGAGCTCCTTGCATTCAGCCAAGGAACAGTCAGTCAGCTTGGGGAGAGGGGGGGGAGAACTCTTGGAGTGCTTCCCTTCCATCTCCAGAAGGAAGAGAAAGGGAATGTGGAGAGGATATTCCAAGGAGAACATTAACCACAGAGCCAAAACGTTATCAGCATCATGTTGTGAGCAAAACAACACTTAGAGAGGAAATAGGGCAGGATGGAAATGTACTTCTCTTGGCATCACTCCTCCCCAGCACGTTGGGACTTGAGGAGCTCAGAGGTCTTTTCCAACCCTCATGATTCTGGGAATGATTTGATGACTAAGCCTTCTGAAGCCTTCAGGTTTTTTCTCTCCTGGCTTTGCTTGGCTTTAGTTGGTTTGCTAGTTGTTGGGATGCTGTTGGGCCCACACTCAGCATTTTCCCTTGGGAAGGATTTGGAGGCATTTATCAGAGAGTCTTGGAAGCATTTTGGTTGGAAAAGAGCTTTCAGAGCATCCATCCCAGCACTGCCAGCTCAGCACTAAGCATGTCCCTCAGCTCCACAGCTCCAGGGATTTGCATCCCCTGCAGGGATGGAGACTCCAGCACTGCCCTGGGCAGCCTGGCACAGGCCTGGATAACCCTTGCCATGAAGAAATTGTTCCTCATGTCCAACCTAAAGCTCCCCTGGTGCAAGCTGAGGCTGTTTCCCCTTCTCCTATAGCAGGTATAGATCTGCCTGGAGCCTCCTCTTCTCCAGCTGCACAACCAAGCCCAAATCTCTCAGGCTGGCCTCCAGCAGTGATGCCATCAACCCCTTCCAGGCAGACTTCTTCTCCCTAAAGCTCTCCTGTGCCATGCCTCTCAGCTCCTCCAGAAGACACAAAGCTCTTGGGTTTGGCATCTCCCAGTTCCCTAAGCAGCAGTGTTTGCTGTGGTGTCCAGGGCACCTCCCTGGCTCAGGGGACACATGGCTGCTGGCAGCCAGCTCCAGGAGCAGCTGCTAGAGCTCAGCATCTGCTGAGGAGCTGGCACAGCCTGAATGAACTGCCATGGGCACACACACATCTGCCACGGAGACACTTGAGAGGGAAGCTTGTCCCTTAGCCTGACACCATTGGAGCTCCTTGGCAGGGCTAATTCCAGCTCAGCATTCCCTCTCACACACAGGCTGCTCTTCCCACCTTCAGCCCACGATTGCTGGGGCTTTCCTGAAGCCACAGGCAGAGGCAATGTGCTTGCAGAGCACAGGTGACATGAAGCACAGCACTGGGAAGGCAGGCAGCTTGTGTGCCAAGTGCTCTGGGAGGGACACAAAGCTACTCACGAGCAGCTCTGGGGGACAAAAGGCTTCACTCAGCATATTGTGCCTTCAAGCCACAGCCTGTGCTCATTCTCAGCAGCACAGCCTGAGAGCTTGGCCACAGCAAGCTCACAAGCTCATTCCTGGCCAGGAATCACCTATGGAGCATGACAGGGGAGCTGGGAAGCAGCTCCATGCAGGATGGAGCATCTCTGCTTCTCCAGACTCAATGCTTGTCTGCTTATCCATGAGTCCCCTCCTGATTCATCCCACAAAATCCCTGTCTGGAGACAGAATGAACCCTGTGGAATCAAGAACTATGCCACAGGAGG
>VWZO01005612.1:95071-113356 GCA_013396975.1 Bucco capensis | reverse complement strand
TATATCAATATATAACTATATCAATAACTATATCACAACTATATCGATATATAACTATATCAATAACTATTACAACTATATCGATATATAACTGTATCAATAAGTATATTACAACTATATCGATATATAACTGTATCAATAAGTATATCACAACTATATCAATATATAACTGTATCAATAAGTATATCACAACTATATCAATATATAACTGTATCAATAAGTATATCACAACTGAAGCTGAAGCCATGGAGGCATTCCTGAGTCACATTTTCCCCTTCTTCTGGAGAGAGCTCTATGGAAAAGATGTGGATGCACACTGCATGCTTCACATGTGCTGCTACAAATCCATTAGCTAAGGAGCAGCTTTGCTCAGAGAGAACAGCTGAAGGTCAGGCTGAGAGAGATGCAAAGATTAGCCAGGCTTGAGTGGCCATGGCTTTAGCATGGAGCTGGGAATGGCGAGGCAAATCCTGCTCTTGAGGAAACACAGGATGCTGAACACACCACTGCAACAGCAGCAGGGCAAAAGGGCAACACTGTCAGCTCATCTGTAAAACTGAATACACTTGCATATTTATTAATATATAATAGAGAAAAGAATCCTAAATATTTAATAGAGTTACTAATAGATTTATTTTAATATAGTTATATTAGAACTACAATATAGTTATGGTATTTACTATAGTTATATTTATTAATATAGTTATAATATATTTATTAATATAGCTATAATATATTTATTAATATAGTTACAATATACTTAGTAATACAGTTACAATATACTTAATATAGTTACAATATACTTATTAATATAGTTATATATCAATAATTATATTATACTTATTAATATAGTTATAGATGAATATAGTTGCAATATATCAATAATTGTATTACACTTATTAATACAGTTATTAATACAGTTATAATATACTTATTAATATAGTTATATATGAATATAGTTGTAATATGCTTATTAACACAGTTATAATATACTTATTAATATAGTTATAGATGAATATAGTTGTGATATAGTTATAGATGAATATAGTTGTGATATAGTTATTAACAGATATAACATACTTATTAATATAGTTATATAGTCATATAGTTGTGATATACTTATTGATATAGTTATATATTGATATAGTTGTGATATACTTATTGATATAGTTATAATAATTACACTTATTACTATAGTTATATATTGATATAGTTGTGATATACTTATTGATATAGTAATAATAATTATACTTATTACTATAGTTATATATTAATATCGTTATCATATATTTATTAATACAGTTATAATATCTTAATATAGTTACACTATATTTAGTAGTATAACACACATAGTTTAGCTAATATTTAATAGTTATTAATAGAGATGGCTACATTTATTAATATATACTATACAATTATTTTAAATAGTAGTTGATGTATTTACTAATATATTTGTTCCCTGCAAGGCTTGTTGAGTGTTGGCCCAGGCTGCCCAGGGAGGTGCTGCAGTGCCCATCCCTGGAGGGCTTGAAGAAGCATCTAGCTGCTCTCCTTAGGGCCATGGCTTAGTGGCATGGCACTGCTAGGGATGCTGGAGCAGCTCACAGCTCTCTGCCAGCCTTGCTGATGCTGTGACACTGTTTCTCTCCTGCTTCCAGCAGAATCTCTTTCCTCACACTCTGCAGCATTGCTATCATTTTGCACAGATCACCTCATGCATTCCACAAAGTGCTTTGAGCAATGCAGGCATTTTATCCCAAAGTGCCTGTTGATCTATATCCCTTTCATTCTGCAGTTGTGGAGACAAATTTGCTCTGTACACATGCACTCAATATACTGAAAACCTCCCTGCTCTGCTGTTAGCTGCAGATCTATTTTTATGTTCTGGGATGCTGTACATTTTTTGGCACAGACTGAGATTTGTTCCAGGAGGTACAGTTGCCTATCCTTCAAAGTGTACTACAAAGTCTTTTTTCATTCATTCCACATTCTGTTTAAAAGCAGATGGGAAGTCTGGAGGATTAGTTTTTTTGTCACTGGCTTGAAGCTTTTCTCTGGTTAAATGTGTCAAATCTCTGGTGTGAAAGATTCAAAGTGATCAGCCTAGAAGATCTTGATCTGAGTGATGCTTCTACACCTTCTGGCTTCAACACTGCCAGGGCTGGGGCAACCTGGCACAGTGGCTCAGCACCCTCCTGGCCAACAACTTGTGCCTAAGAGCCAAGCTCCAGCTGCCCTCCTCTAGTGTGGATCCATTCCCCTAGGCCTAGCACTGCCTGACAGCCTCACAAGTCCCTCCCCAGCCCTCTTGGAGCCCCTGCAAGGCCACAAGAAGCTCTCCTGGGAGCCTTCTGTGCTCCAGCCTGAGCAATGCCAACTCTCTGAGCCTGTGCTCAGAGCAGAGGTGCTGCAGCCTCTGAGCATCCTCGTGGCCCTGCTCTGGACACCTTGCAGCCCCTGCAGCTCTTTCTTGTGCTGGGGGCTCCAGAGCTGGCCCCAGCACTGCAGCTGAGGTGTGCCCAGAGTGCAGTAGAGAGGAGAATCACCTCCCTGCCCCTGCTGCAGCCCAGCCTAGGCTTGGCTTGCTGCACATCACTAGCTGAACTCCTGCTGAAATGTGTCCTCTCAGGACTAGTGTCTGGCCACTTGGCACAGCTCTACCTTCTCAGCAGTTGCTCGTGCTAGCAGCTCTTAAAATTGCCTCTGGGTCAGCCATGTGCTTTTTGGCTTTTATTCAATCTGTCAGGGGATTGGAGTTCTCCTGGTGAAATGTTCCATTTCAATTCAGAGATGCTCAGGTCAAAGGGAGCATTGTGATCCTCTAGTCTGACCTCCTGCGTAACACAAGCCACAGGATGCTCCTGATTTCATTCCTGTTGGAAGTAGAGCATATCTTTTGGAGGAAAAAAAAAATATCCCTTCAGTGCTGTTTAATATTTCCAGAAGAATATGCCATGACCTCAGGCAGCTTATCTGAAGCACTGCCTATCCTCAGATTTAAAATGCACAGCTCATTTCCAGCATGAATTGGCATGGTTTCAGCAGTCAGCCCTTGGGCTTCTGTTGTGCTCTCCTAGAGCAAGGAAGGCATCCAGGTTTGATGTCCTCAGGTCACACCTTAACTTTTCCTTTGTTAAACTGCTAAAGGACAAGGGGCAAAATGTGATTTCAAACAGGTTAGGGTCAGGCTGGCTGTAGGGAAAAGCTTTTTGCTGAGAGGTCAGTCAGGCACTAGAACTAACTGCCCAGAGAGATAGGGCAGGCTCTGCACTCTTCCCCAAGCCTTCCTTACTCTCTGCATTCTGATTTGCCTCTATGTCTCCTGTATGAATTTTAACTGGCACCCTAAAGATGAAGATGACTCTGAATTACAGGACACAGCAGAGAAGCTCTTGGCAGAGAGGCACTGAAAGATGTATAATTTCCTCTATCATTTCCTGGCTTTTTGTGCTTGACAAGTGCAGTAGGCATAGCTTCCATATGCTGCTTTGTTCCATCTGCAAGGCATGGTGTATACTCCCAGCTCCTCTTTGCTGATGCTCTGCTAATAAAGGATAAGGAGATCCCATGATGTAGCAACCTCATTTATCATTAGGCATCCCATAAAGGTTTGCAAAAAGAGGAAAACCAACAAATGAGCCAACAACAACAAAATTCTCTCCAGAGTCTGCCCTTGCCATTCAATCAAATTGATGGAAAGCAAGGCTAGCAGAAGACTGGGAACCACTTGTGAGTTCCACTTTCCAACCTGCAAAGTCTTGACAAGACCCTCTGCAAGTTTGGTGTAGAGATTTCAGTTTGCAAGGTGGAAAGGAAAAGAGCAACTCAGAGAAGCCAAGCTAGTGCCCAGTGGAGAGAGAGAGAGAAGCAGCTGGTAGTGAGATGTAAAGTCAGCATTTCTTGGAGTTACAGCCAGCCTCATCTGTACCAATCATTGCTGAGCCTTTCAGGTGATTTATAGACATTCATTCAGGATTTACTGTTCCTGGTTTGTACCTCAGGATATTATTCAGATGAGATGCTCTAATGCACAATGCCAGTGCTGCCTCTGGAGCAGGTTAGGATGCTGCAGCCTGAGCAGCTGATTGCTTTATGCTTCTTAACATCATATTCAGGTGACAATGGGTTATTCCTTACTGACTGATTGGCTCAGATCAGGAGAAGATGAGCAGCCTGGGACTTAGCAGATCACTTAGAGATTGGCATGGAGCAACCATGAAATGATGGAGCTGAAGATCTCCAGGGAATCTTTTCTCCTCTAAGTGCTGTCAGCACAAAGCCTGGGCCAGGAGGTTTGTGACCAATGTCCTGTGCAAGCCTTGCTTTTCCCAGCCCAAGCCCAGGAGCATGTTGTGTTTGCTGCTGCCTTTGGAAGATGAGGCAGATGACAATGCTCCAAGAGGACATTTATGTAACACCATGTCTTCTGAGCACTGTCAGCCTGTGCCTCCCATCTCAGAGCTTTCCTCCTGCCATGCACATGTGGATGGTGGGCACAGTGATTCAGCAGTGCGAGGCTGAGGGATGAATCATGGAGGAGGAGGGGGAGAGGGTGGCACAGGAGGGCAGAGCAGAGGCAGCATGCTGCTCCATCTGAAAAGCATGGGCAGGGATGATGGAAGTGTTCTCGGATGCAGCCTGGAATAGAGCAGCATGATCTCTCTATAAACCCACCATGGAGAAAAAAAAAAAAGAGATGTACTACAACTAAACCCAAATTTTCCCTGTGGAAAAGGCATCTGGGGTTCTCCTTCCATATCTGCTTCCCCAGTGCATCTTGGGTTTAAATAACAAGGTCAGTGTTGGAGTGTCAGCTGTGATGCCCACTAGTCCTACCAACAATCCAAAAGAAAAGGGGGATACAGGAGGGTTGGGGAAGGACTTGTGAGGCTGTCAGCTAGTGCTAGGACTAGGGGAATGGATCCAAACTTGATGGTTCTTCAAGCCCTCCAGGGATGGGCACTGCAGCACCTCCCTGGGCAGCCTGGGCCAAGGCTTAGCAACCTTTTCAGTGAAGAAATTCCTCCTTAGATCCAATCTGAACATCCCCTGCTGCAACCTGAGGCCATTTCCTCTCCTCCTCTCCCTGGAATCAATTGATAAGCTTGGTTGTCTTTGTGAGATTCTTTTTCTCTTGTCATGGTTNAGGTTTAGTATTAAGCTGAGGAGGAACTTGTTTGCAGTGCAGGTGCCAGAGCACTGGCCCAGGCTGCCCAGGAGCCTGTGGAGTCTCCTTGTCTGGAGCCATTGCAGAGCTGCCTGGACACATTGCTGTGTGAGCTGCTCTAGGTGCTCCTGCTCTGGCAGGGGGGTTGCACTAGATGATCTTTTTAGGGCCCTTCCAGCCCCTAACATACTGGGATACTATAATGGGGAGGTTCAAGGCATAAAGGCTCAGTAACATAGGAAAAGCAGCAAATAAACTCACCTTTAACCAAATAACTGTGAAAGAACAGAGATTATCCTAATAAAAGCACTTTAAAGGAAACTGTTTGTTTATTTGGATTGTGCTGGAGCTGACATTTGTTCTCTTTGCTAAAGATGGGGAGGGAGGAAACAAGAGAAATTAAATATCATCTGAATCATGCATGAACTTTACCTTTCAGAAGCATGAAGACCATTTTATCTAATCTCTCAGCTACTTAAAAGGGATTAGAAAAGCCTTGCTTAAATACTCACAGCTTTCCAGAAGCTTCCATGGGTAGAAATCCCCACACATTAGTTAGTTAGTGAGTGCTGGTTAGGCTAGTTCAGCTAAATCAGAATATATCAGAGCCTGTCTCCCTATCTCCCAAGCACAGGAGCTGTTTTTGGGAAAGGTGTGGGTCGATTGTTTCAGGGAAGGGAAATGCCCTAGGAATGGGCAGCAGGGAATTCAGCTTAGTGCCTGTCGTGCAGACAGAATCAGAGTTGTTTTGTTTTTTTTCTATAGTTTTAAACACCCTACCAAAGAGTTTTGAGTTGGGTTAGAATTCCAAGTAAATGAAGCAAAAATGAGAGGAAATATGTTCATCAATCCCTCCTGGGTTGGCAGGGATAATTTGCTGATAAATAGTAATGTTAATTGTACTCCTATTTTCAATGGAATTCACACACCTTAGAAACCAGCCCCAGCTTCTCTCCCTCTACAGCTTCCCCTGGGAAATGGGAATGCAGTGTTTTCCTAGTCTCACTTATAATATCACCATCTGCTTCCTAAGCAGCTTGGAATATGATGGAAGATTCTTGCTTCAGCAGATCCATTTCATTGTCCTCACCAACCAGTTTCCATTTTCTGCTTGACAGGGTTACACTAATGGCTTTATGCATCGGGAACAAGAGCATTTGCTTTCAGCACACAAGAGCCTGACAAGGCAGAAAGGTTCAGGAGACCTTATTGGGATAGAAGGAGGCACAGGGGCTCCAGGTGATCCTCTAGGGCAATGCTCTGCCAGGCAAAATGCCTTCAGCTGTGTCCTAGTGGAGTCCAAACAAGCTATTCCATGCCACAGAGCTCATGCTCAGTCCTTGAGGCTTTGATATCCAGCATGGGCTTTGGGGTCTCTTGCATGAGGCTAAAGACTCAAGCAAAAGGTGATTAACTCAGCTAATTAGCAGCTAATTAACAACTAGTGTATCTATAAGGAGAGGGCTGGGTCTCTGCTATTCCAGCAGACTGAGCCCTGTGCAGCTCAGCTCTGTTCCTGCAGGACTCTCTCTGTTCTGCCTTCCATCTCAATGCAAGAGTTGCTGAGCTCCAGGATCCAGCTCCTGAGTCCTGGCTGCTGCTGGAGTCCTCCTGCTCCAGCATCACTGGTAAGTGACTTACTAGCAAGGGGGTTAGGTCTGGATTTGGTTTTGTGTGTGTGTATATATTCTTCATTTTGTTGTTGTTATTCCCATTCAAATAGTTTCATTCCCAATCCCCAAGTCTCTCTGTTAATTTCCCTTTTCCTGCCTGGAGCAGGGAACAGGAGCTAACAGAGAATCTCTGTCCCTGGCTTGGGGCTTGGCCCAGCCCTAACCCTTGACACCATGTTAAAACAGGAATGTCTTTCTTGAATTGTTGGCTTCTGGACAATAATTTCCTCTCTCTATGGATGCTTACAAAGCAGTTTCTAGCTACACTTTTTTCCTTCTGCTGACCTGAGCCCATGTTAGCATAGCACTAACTTGAAGCTACTACCCCTTGCATTTCAATAGAGATTAAATGCACAGCTACAGGAATATATTATCATGTTCCAGCTCCTGATCCAGAGGATGCTCCTGTGGGAAGACAGTTGGTTGGGATTAGTTAGTGTGGAGCAGAGGAGGCTCAGGGCAGAGCTGAGCTCTCTCTGCAGCTCCCTGCAAGGAGCTGGCAGTGAGCTGGGGGTAGCTCTGTGCTGCAGGCTTAGCAGGGACAGCAGGAGAGCAAATGGCCTCAAGCTACCCCAGGGGAGCTTGAGATTGGATGCAAGGAGGAATTTGTTCCCTGCAAGGCTTGTTGAGTGTTGGCCCAGGCTGCCCAGGGAGGTGCTGCAGTGCCCATCCCTGGAGGGCTTGCAGAAGCATCTAGCTGCTCTCCTTAGGGCCATGGCTTAGTGGCATGGCACTGCTAGGGATGCTGCAGCAGCTCACAGCTCTCTGCTAACCTTCCTGACTCTGTGATTCTGTAACTGCATGGAGTGCAAAGCTTTCTCCCAAGCTGCTGCCAGAGTGGTGAGAGAATGGGCAAGTTTTTTGCTTGTTAAAGAACAATTCAACACTAAGAAACTTTCAGGGATCTGCCCAGTGTTCTCTCAGTGGAGTCTTTGTCTTCTCATCTCTTTTTGTTTTTTTCCCTTTACACCTGTGCTTTTCCAAATCCCTCTTTAATATGTTTTTCCCCACCACTTTGCAGAGGTGATGCCCTAGAACTGCACTGTTTGCTGTGCTTGAACACCCTGTTGAAGCCAGGCCTTCTGTTGTTGCTGTGCTTGGCTTACAGGACCTAACACAAACCAAGTCCTTCTCCTGGGGGATGCTCTGCTTTGCTCCCTCTGCTCTGCAGGGCTAAACACACAGGCAATGCTCAACCCAAAACAGATCTTTCCCTGCCATTCCTTTCAGGTTTGCCTATAACAATTTAATGGCAAATCCCTCCAGAAGCCTGCAAGTGATGTAAGGAATGAAAGTCTCATTTAAACAATGCATTTGACCTCCCTGGCTTTACAGTTCCCATGTCTTTAAGATTCCAAATGATAGATTTCTGGAGGTGAGGAGTCCAGACAGATACAAAGCCAGGATATTTTCAGCTGAAGTTTTTCCATGGTGAAGAATACTCTTTATTCTCACAAATCTTTCCATATCTCACAGGGGAGGAAAAGGATAGATCTAGCACTGCAGGAGAGTTTTCAGCAGAGGGGAATTAATCTCTTAAATGTGTTACTACTAGAATTGGATGAGAAATTCCTCTACTGAGCCAAGTATTTTCCCCATTGTTGTGTTTCAAACTCGCTGGGAAATGTGAAATGTGTGGATCCATTCCCCTAGGCCTAGCACTGCCTGACAGCCTCACAAGTCCCTCCCCAGCCCTCTTGGAGCCCCTGCAAGGCCACAAGAAGCTCTCCTGGGAGCCTCCTGTGCTCCAGCCTGAGCAATGCCAACTCTGTCAGCCTGTGCTCAGAGCAGAGGTGCTGCAGCCTCTGAGCATCCTCGTGGCCCTGCTCTGGACACCTTGCAGCCCCTGCAGCTCTTTCTTGTGCTGGGGGCTCCAGAGCTGGCCCCAGCACTGCAGCTGAGCTGTGCCCAGAGTGCAGTAGAGAGGAGAATCACCCTAGATTCAGAGCTAGAACATACAGGATTCTGTAGAGCATTAAACTTCACCCAGAAAAACTCTGCCTCTCAGCAATTCCAACCATATTTTAAGTAGGAAACCTCCTATATATTTCTGTAGTGATTTGCTGCAGAGGCCAACGACTGGTGTCATAAAAAGAGGATTAAAATAATAAGTTCTTTAAGGTCAAATCCACTTGTCATGATCTGAATATCTACTGCATTAAATTGTGTAGTTCTAAGGGAAGCAATGTTGTAATGCACACATCTGAGAATGGAATCTCAAGAGGAAAACAAGGGAGTCTGACAGCCTAATGCCTCCCTGGAATGACTTGGAGTGTGGAGGAGAGAAGGGCAAGGAGCCTAGGGAGGGCTCTGGAGCACAAGTGTGCTGAGGAGCAGCTGAGGGCACTGGGCTTGCTTAGTGTGGAGCACAGGAGGCTCAGGGCAGAGCTGAGCTCTCTCTGCAGCTCCCTGCAAGGAGCTGGCAGTGAGCTGGGGGTAGCTCTGTGCTGCAGGCTTAGCAGGGACAGCAGGAGAGCAAATGGCCTCAAGTTGCCCCAGGGGAGCTTGAGCTTGGATGCAAGGAGGAATTTGTTCCCTGCAAGGCTTGTTGAGTGTTGGCCCAGGCTGCCCAGGGAGGTGCTGCAGTGCCCATCCCTGGAGGGCTTGAAGAAGCATCTAGCTGCTCTCCTTAGGGCCATGGCTTAGTGGCATGGCACTGCTAGGGATGCTGCAGCAGCTCACAGCTCTCTGCTAACCTTCCTGACTCTATGCTTCTGTACCCTGTTTATTTTGTCATGTAGTGCTTTTTATGTCCCACTGACATATTTTTGAGGAGGATGCTCCATATTTTGAATCAATATTTCTTGATGTCCCCGGGGCCCTGCTTTGCTCTTCTCTTGTCACTTTTCTTTAGGGATATTAACCTCCCCCATGCAGGCTAAAACAAGATGAGGCACTCTCATAATTCAATATATAATGTGGAACTTTGGGTATCAAACTGGGACAGAGCAATAAAAATAAGCAATTGACATATACTGCAAGTAAATAAATGGATCCCTTGTCAGAATTTAACAATGTTATCATCTTGCTGTAAAAACTCCCAGCTGAGCAAAATATGACCAGAGTGAGGCAGGACTGTGATATAGAAATTACTGCTACATAAACTCAAGAGATGTTAATTCTTTAGGAGAACAGGATGGAAAAGAGTTTGATGGAGCAGAAATTGTTCACATGCACTGGTTGAGTGACAGGAGGAAACTGGGAATGCACAAGTGAGAGGTGGTTCAGGTCTCACAGATACAAACAGGAACAAATGTGAGTGAGCCCAGGAAAGATGACGACATAAAAATGCTCAGAATAAATGCTAAAGACTACAGCTGTGCCCCAGGAGGATCAGGCCTGGTGTCAGCCCAGCAGGGCCAGTGATGCTGAGCAGGGCCAGTGATGCTGAGCAGGGCCAGTGATGCTGAGCAGGGCCAGTGATGCTGAGCAGGGCAGTGATGCTGAGCAGCACACAGCAAGCTCCACATCACAGCTGTGTGCTTCTTGCTGCCCTTGCAACAGAGCTTCAACCAATCATGCCACTTCCTTTCTTTTTCTCTTGGGAATGCTTCCCAAAAACCTTTCTAGTGCTAAAACTTGAGCAACAGCCCTGGAAGCTTACACATAAAATTTAATCCATCTAACAGGGTTGGATTGGGCTTTCTCCTTTGATCTCTCTCCAATGTTATGTTCTCTTGGGAAGAGTTTGTCAAGGCTTTGTTCTTTCTCAGGAACAAAGCATCCTTTGCATAGCTAAACTGTGTCATTTAGTTCTTCTGGGGAGATTGTGCAGATTTGATTGTACAGATAAATAATTAAAAGTAGATTTTTAAGGGGGAGAGCTGAAACAACTTGAGGAGGAATGTCAAATATGGACAAGTGATTAAAGAGATGTGAAAGGGCTACATCCTCCTTCTGAGGGCAGCAGGTGAATCAGACTTGTTGTCAATTTCTTGACCATCTATAATTATGAATTCCTCTCAAAAGGGAGCATTAAGCATGGAATGGAAAGAAAATACCTTCTTCTGGCAGTACTAAGAGGCTTTCTCCACTAGTCCTGCTCAGCCAAGTATGAGCATCATGAACATCTTGGGGAAGGACAGAACACATCTGCAGGTGAGAGCATGCATGGGTATTTGCTGAAGAGCAAGCACTTCCAGCTCTCTCAAGGCCCAAGATGAAAGGATTGTGAGCAAAATGTAGGTGAAGTGGGGAAAATGTGCATGGATGTTCAAGGAGCCAGGTTTCCCCTGGAAAGGGAGAGCATTTTCCAGTTCATCCTTCTGCTCACCAAGCATCCTGTGTGTGTTCTCTTCCACTAAGCTTTACCACACATCTTGACATAAGCAATCCCTCTTTGCCTCCACTATACTACCTTCCTGCAGTGACTCCTGCCTCCTCTTTAGCTTATTTTCTTCTCCCCAGATACTTCAGATTCCTAATGCTGCAGGTTTCATCTGCTCAAAGGAATTCTCCCTCCACACCACTTCAGTCAGCAGCATCTTCTCCAATGCAGAGCTGTGCTTCCCCTTCTTCCCTTTGGGATGAGATGATCCAATCTCTTCCTTGGACACCTCTGGTGGATTCAGTTTCTTGTTTATTTAAGCAAGATTGAAGACCTCCTCTCCTCTCCCTCCCCTCTCCTTGCCTAGTGATGCTGCAATCTCTTCTCTTCACTCAGGTGGTCACTTCTCAAAGTGATTGCCACTCTGAACTTGGCATTTGTCATTTACAAAGGACTGAGAGCTTGGAGCTTTTTTCCCCTTAATCCTAGAAAAACAAGGGCCAAATCCTGTTTGAGCTTCATGCCAAAGGGAATCAGGAAAAGCTGTGTTAATGACAGCAGTCATATGAGACAAATCAAGTGGTTTCTCCAAATAGGCAAATACAGTGCTTTAAATAGTCTGAGTTGAGAGAAGTTCAATCCCTCACTCTCTCTATATTTGATATTATGATTTATTTGATAGTATGGTTATTTATCTATTACATTATGATTTGTCTCTCTTTGACAAGAACCCACTGGCTCTGTGATCAAGGGCAAACATACCTTGGATATTTGATCTTTTTTTCCTCCTGTTGTAAGCCAATTTTCTGAGGGAAAAGTTGTTCCTGTTGGAAATTGTTCCCTATTTGCAGCCTTAAGACTTTTAGAGCTTGGAGCTCCTCTGCTCTCTCACAGCAAATGAATGCCAGAGCAGTGCCTTTCTTCTCCAATCTGCCTCACAATGTGAATTTCAGCAGGTTATTTGGTAATAAAAGGGCAGCACGGAGGAGAGGATTAGAGGGAGGGTAGGAGGGAGAGGAGAGGGAAAACTTGTACCACATAAAAGCAATCCAGTTAATCCCTGTGACAGGGCTGAGCTGATCATCCCCAGCCCATGCCATCTCCCATGAGGGAGTCATTCTGCAGCCTGTGTGGTGCCAAGCTTGGCAACTTCCCTGCAGGAATAGGAATGGCAAAATCTCAGAGGCAGGGATGGGAGGGAATGAAGAGAGGGAGATGGGGAAAGCAGAGCACTGCACTCGAGGGTTTTACTCATCCCTTCACCAAAACTAGAGCTCAGCAGTGTCCTTCTGCTCACTGCAGGAGGGGAGCAGGATTAAAAGCAGGATAGGCAAGATCAAAACTTCATTTTAAAGGCAAAGGGCATGGCTTATCTATATTGTGGATAAGTATACAACAAGGTAGGAGGGAGAGTTGAGCTGCTGGAGGCTAGGGAGCAATGCAGAGGCACCTGGAGAGGCTGGAGCCATGGGATGAGCTTCAGCAAGGCCAAGGGCCAGGGCCTGCCCTTGGCTCCCCAGAAGCCCAGGCAAGGCTCTAGGCTTGGGGCACAGTGCTTGGCTTGGTGCTGCCACAGAAGGAGCTGGCTGCTGGGTGCTAGTCACTGCAGGGGAGGCAGCAGAGTGCCCAGGGGCCCAAGAAAGCTAAGAGCATCCTGGCCTGGAGCAAAGCTAGTGTGAGCAGCAGGAGCAGAGCAGGGAGCATCCTCCTGTGCTCAGCACTGGGGAGCTCACCCCTAGAGTGCTGGGCTCAGGGCTGGGCCCCTCAGGCCAAGCAGGAGCCAGAGGCATTGCAGTGTGTGCAGAGAAGGTTTAGATTGGATATAAGGACAAATTTCTTCACTGAAAGGGTCCTTCTGAGGTTTGATGCTTCTCTGGCAATCATCTCAACCTCCATTTCACCTCCCCACAAAAATACTTCACTGTGTCTCACTCATCTGCACTTTGCCTTCCCCTGAACAAGCTATGATTGATGTTTTCTATCAGCATATGTTAAGCTACCTTCTAGGGTAATTTATTTTCTTAATAAAAGTTAAGAGCTGCTGGTTTGCTACTGCTCCATGTGTGCTGCTAATCATCCTGATGAGTAGGCTGTCAGAGACAATTCCTGCTGAAAACAGGGAAGAATGGGGATAGCAGATACACAGACTTGCAAACAGGGTGCTAGCAAGAGGAGAGAAGGTGGTTGTTTTTTTTTTTGATGGTGCTTATAATGCTTCAAGAACAGGCTGAGAGAGTTGGCATTGCTCAGGCTGGGGCACAGAAGGCTCCCAGGAGAGCTTCTTGTGGCCTTGCAGGGGCTCCAAGAGGGCTGGGGAGGGACTTGTGAGGCTGTCAGGCAGTGCTAGGCCTAGGGGAATGGATCCACACTAGAGGAGGGCAGCTGGAGCTTGGCTCTTAGGCACAAGTTGTTGGCCAGGAGGGTGCTGAGCCACTGTGCCAGGTTGGCCAGAGAGGTGGTGGCAGCCCCAGCCCTGGCAGTGTTGCAGGCCAGGCTGGCTGGGGCTGGCAGCAAGCTGCTCTAGTGCCAGGGGGGTTGGGAGAGAGGAGCTGGCAGCTCCCTCCCGGCTCTGAGATTCTCTGATGGATCTTGCTATGTTTGTATTATTGAGCAATGAGGCCAAATAAGATCTCTAACAGCAACAGCTGATGCTTAGGGTCTGCCATCTGCACTATGCACATCTCAGAGGTTTTTTAGGAGGACTAAACTTGTCCCATGCCCTGCATGCCCTTTCCAGCTGGAGTGCATTCAGTACACTCTCAGGAGTACATCTTCCAGTTTGGTTTCATCCAGCAGGAATCCAGGTCATGCACTCTGGGCTGCAAAGCAAAGTGCAGCAAATAGAGATGAGGAAAAGGAAATTGGCTTCCAAAAAAATATCTCACTCTTGCTCTAAACTGAAACCCTAACAGAGGGAACCCATCTGGGGCTCAGATGGGATGTACTGTCCCTAACTCTACCAGAAGATGCTGTACTGGCACACAATTGAGAAATTGCTAGCTTCTTCTCAGGGGAAGGGAACATTCCTCTTTCCTTAGAGTTTGTGAGCAGCAGCTAGGAATATAGGTGGATTTATTTAGGCTTGGATGAAAATGCCTCTCCTAGACCTCAAATCTGCACTTAGAAAGGACAAAACTAAGAATGACCTTGACTATCACCTTTTCCAGTCAGATTGATGGTTTCTCTTCCCTCCTTTTTTTCCCTGAGCAATACATAAAAGCCTGGGAGAAGATCTCCAGTGTGTAATGCATGTTTAATTGGATTGTTGTTATTCCAAAGCCTAGCAATTCCAAGCCCAAGTAAACACCAGCAGGCTGCCTTCCCTTCCACTCTGCCTGCTGATGCTAATTGCAGTTCCCTAAGCATTTTCACATTGTTTGCACAAAACAGCCTTGCTCTGCCTTCCAACAGGCAGCCCCATGACAGCTGGGATGAGTTTATCTCCTGCTGCTTAGTGTCAGGTGCATTCTCACAGCTTTCCTGCCTCTCTTGGAGGGTTAATGAAGCCATTCTCTCTTGGTTAATATTGACATGCAAACAGCTGCACCTCATTTGGCTATAATGCAAAGATGGCACCTGCCTTGCTCGATGCTTGGAGGTTTGTTGTGGTTGTTTGTTTCTTTCCCTTCACCAAAGAGCCAGAGTAGTTATTTTTGTGCTTAGGTAGGGAAATGAAGCAGAACAGCTGTAAATGGGAAGAGCTGCTGCTCATTCACAAGCAGGGTGTGCATCCTCCCAGCCTCCTCAGGATACCTGGGATGAGAGCAGAATGCAAAGCAGAGTCCTTGAGCCTGATGCTTTTGTTAGGCTCTGTTCTCCACAGGGACATGCTCCTTATTCCAAGCCTTTTTTTTTCCTTAATTTGAGTTGCTGGTTGGTTTGTTTCTTCCCATGTAAACAAGGGAAAAGAAACAAAGGAGCAGCTGGAAAATGTCCACAGAGAATCACAGCATCACTGAGGTTGGCAGAGAGCTCTGAGCTCCTCAAGCCCAAGCATCCCTAGCACTGCCATGGCCCTAAGGAGAGCAGCTGGATGCTTGGACCATGGATTTAGTGGGAACCAATCTCTGAAGACAATGGGGTCCCTGTCTCTTCCAGACATATGAAGAGAATCAATTCATTTCTTCTGAAGGCAATGCTAGAGTTTTGTGACTCTTTCTCTTCTTGCCACAATGACTGCACCAGAAATTCTGAGCATTTATAAATGTTCTAGGTTGAATCCAAACAAGTTATCCCATGCCACAGAGGTCATGGTCAGTCCTTAATCCTTTGATATCCAGCATGGGCTTTGGGGTCTCTTGCATGAGGCTTAAGACCCAAGCAAACAGGTGATTAATTCAGCTGATTAACAAATATATATAAGGAGAGGGCTGGGTGTCCACTATTCTAGCAGATTGAACCCTGTGCAGCTCAGCTCTGTTCCTGCAGGACTCTCTCTGTTCTGCCTTCCATCTCAATCCAAGAGTTGCTGAGCTCCAGGATCCAGCTCCTGAGTCCTGGCTGCTGCTGGAGTCCTCCTGCTCCAGCATCCCTGGGGAGGGAATTACCACCAAGGGGGTTTGGGTCTGCCATTGCTTTTGTATGTGTGTGTGTATATATATATACACTTCATTATCTTGTTGCTATTTCCATTCAAGTAGTTTCCTTTCCAATTCCCCAAGTCTCTCTCTGTTAATTTCCCCTTTTCCTGCCTGGAGGGTTGGAAAAGGAGCTAACAGACACTCTGTGTCCCTGCCTTGGTGCTTGGCCCAGCACTAACCCTTGACCAAAAGGAATTGCATTTGCCTGCATCTCAAGGCAAGTCACTGAGAAGCAGGTGCTGGTTGCTCAGTTCACTTCTACCCTGCCTGATTCACAAATGCTGCAGAGGGAACTCATTTAACTAACTAACTATTCAGTTAGCTGAGCAAGTGTCCCACAGAGCGAGGAAGGACTCGTGCACTCTGCTGTCTGAGTGATGCTGGCATGCCTGAGCACTCAGCTGGAATTAGGCTGGGTGTCTGTAATAGAGTTTAGAGCAAACCACATGCAGAGAGCTGGCTGATTCATCCAAGGGATTCCTTTGCATCTAGGCAGTGAGTAAATCTTCCAGCTTTTGCTTGTCTAGGCTCTCCATTTCTCTCTAAACCCTTCAGCATCTCCTGCTATTACATTTTGCCCTCTTGGCTTGGCTGTTACATGTTCTCTTCTCTTTCTGAACTTTGTTTTTGTGGCTGAAAAGATCATTTTCTTCCTATGCCAAGCAAACCCCCACTGTCAAAGAAAAGCTATTTAGCATGGAAGTCTTGTGTAGCCTGGTGCTGCTGCAGCTCTTGTCTGCTCTATCAGCTGTTGAATCACTGCTTTCACCATTCCTGCATCTGGGATGCTACTCCTCACTGAGCCTGAGTGCCACACACAGTTATCAATGTCTTGTTTTCCTGGGAATTCTTCAGGAATCATCCCTCTCATGAGGCAATTCCCATTCACCACTCCCAGAAATGACTTTTCCCAGTACTTTGCATGATGTTTGTATGACACCAACCTAAAGTCTGTCAACTTTTGGAAGCAGAGTCAGGAGCTAAATTAGAGGAGGTGTAAAAATCAACCAAATGACATTTGCTAAGGGGAAGCACAGGCCTTGAGCTAGAGGAGGAGGAGATCTCTCAGCCTAATGCAGGGAATAACTGCTCCTGGAGGCTTGGAATCCAAGTCCTCAAGGTGATGTGTCTGTGTGTGTGTGTTGTGCAAATATCACCAGGGCTGGAGGAACAGCACTGTTATTCCATGCCATGCCAGCCTGTTTGTCTCTGCAGGAGGTGTTTTCTTGTTCACTCAGTGCTGTTCTTGTCTCTTAGACTGTGCTCAGAAAACAGCTCTGAGCCCAGCACAAAACCTGCTTAAGCCTAAGTGCATTTCTCTCTTTAGCATCCTAGATCCTGCCAGGAAGGTAGAGCACAATTTATAGCTAGAAAAGGACCCAGAGACTGCAAGGAAGAATTAAAACCATTCCCCCTCTGTTATTTCTTCCCCTAGATAAACAAACTGCTGCCCCATGGTGGCTCTGACAATGGATGAATAATGACAGCACATTTTATTGAGCAGAGGGTTGGGGTTTTTTTTCTTTAGAAAGATGTCATTTTCACACTAACTTCTGTCTGAAAAGGAAATCCACCTCCTTAAGTGAAAAAAAGCTTTGGAAAGCAGTGCTGGATGGGATCCTTTAATGCAGCTACATCCTCTGAGCTAGATGCCCAAGCTACTTGTGTGCTCAAGAGTGGGAGAGTTTTCCAGTAAAAGTCCTCCCTGGATCTGGGGGAGCTTGGACCAGATGCCTCACTTGTAGGCACTTCAAGTGAAGCAAGACAAGTCCCTAAGGCAGTAGGTGGAATGAAAAGGTCTGGGATAAGAAACACTCAAGTTCTAGAAGGAGGTAGAAGCAAGCAGAGTGGGCTTGTGTAGGCAAGGACATCATTGCTTCCAGATGGTGTTTTGCTTCAGGAAAAGCTGCAGATTCCCTTCAAGGCACTGCTGGCTCTCCCTCCTCCATTTAGCTTTTGAACCCTTTGGAACTGCTGGATTGATCCCATCCCAGAAGAAGCCATGAGGCACAGAAGATGGAGGAGAAGAGCTTGGTGTAGCTGCAGGGAGGGAGCACAGCTGGGAGCCCCTGATGGAAGCAGCTCAGCATCCTCCCTGGACACAAAGGCAGCTGCTGCTGGGAGCTGTTGACACCCAGGGAAAACCTCCAGTGAGCACCCAGGAGAAAATTCCCAGTGTTTTGAAGGCAGATTTTGGTAGGAATTATTCTGTCAAGAGCTCCAATTCTTGTCTCAGAAGGTTGGGCATCTGTAGGAAGTGTCTGGGGAGCTTTTGGTTTCCCATCTGAAACAAAATCCCATACTCAGAGCCAGAAACAAGGAGTTTCAGAAGGCAAATAACAGCATTCAGGGGCACAAACACACACTCTCACTCATTCCAAAAGCATTTGGCAACTGACACGTGATGTTCCCATGCAGGAAAAGGAGCTAGTTTGGATATCAGCTCAACATTAGTGTAATAAAGGATATAAACAACAGAACAATGCAGTTTCTTGACAACATAACCTTCTTTCTGGTCTATATGATCCATATTCCTCATGACTTACATGTGGCCAAGAAAGCTAAGAGCATCCAGGCCTGGAGCAAAGCTAGTGTGAG
>VWZO01005612.1:13637-90217 GCA_013396975.1 Bucco capensis | reverse complement strand
AGAGCTTTTTCCCCAGGGCTCTTCTCCAACACATCAGTTCCCAGTCTGGACTGATCCATGGGCTTGTTCTTTCCCACATGCAGTACTGCACACTTCCCCTTGTTAAATGTCATTCAGTCTCTCCCTGCCCATGTCTCTAGCCTGTCCAGGTCACTCTGGATGGCAGCACAGCTCCTGGTGTGCCAGCCACTGCTCCAAGCTTGGGATCATCCCCAAACTTGCTGAGGGAACACTCTCCCCCTTCATCCATTTCCTTCCAGGGCACGCTTCCCTGATGTAAAGGAGACTCTCAGACCTCAAGACTAGACTTTATTTTCCCCTCCTCTAGAAGATCTCTTTGGTGCCCAGCAGGTAGAACCAACAAAGAAATGAGTGTGGAAAGCTGAGTTCTTTCCTGATTGAACGTGTTGAGAGTCAGCATCTTTCCTGAAATGATCAAGCTTGACTCTGCTTGCTGCTCCTGCTCTCTTGTGACAGCACATCATGAAATAACAGCTAGAAGAAGTAGCTTTAAATTGGTTTGTTTTGAGCTCTGTGGAGCTGTTAGGGATCATCCTTTCAAACCCTTCCTCCTAGATAAAACAAAGTTCCTTGGAACAATCCAGGATTTTCATCTAAGTCCCTGATTCCCAGAGCTCAGACTCCAAAGAGAATATTAAATGCCAGTATATAAAAACCATAAGACTTTACAATACTGGAGAGTTTCAAATTGTTATCCATTAGAGGAAGAGATTAAAAGCTTTTCCCTCTTTTAGCAGAGGGGAAATTCTCTCTTTTCTACCTACAAGACAAGCTTGATGCAGGCTGAGGGGAAAGAGCTACTGAGGCTTGAGATGCTTCAGTGAGGCAGAGGAAGTAGGGGAGGGATCTTCTCCTAAAGGGACAATTGCTGCTAGAAAGGAAAGGATATGCCAAGATTGGTTAAACTATCAAGGGTTAGTGCTGGGACAAGGCACAGAGATTCTCTGTTAGCTCCTGTTCCAACACTCCAGGCAGGAAAAGGGGAAATTAACAGGGAGAGAGACTTGGGGATTGGGAATGAAAATAATAACTCCTTGACTGTAAATAACAACAAGAAAATTAAGTGTATATATATATATATATATATATATACAGAAACACAAAACAAACACCAGACCCAACCCCCTTGGTGGTAACTCACTTCCCAGTGATGCTGGAGCCAGGACTCAGGAGCTGGATCCTGGAGCTCAGCAACTCTTGGGTTGAGCTGGAAGGCAGAACAGAGAGAGTCCTGCAGGAACAGAGCTGAGCTGCTCAGGGCTCAGTCTGCTAGAATAGCAGAGACCCAGCCCTCTCCTTATATATTCTAGCTGTTAATTAGCTACTAAATATCTTAATTAAGCATCTCTTTTGCTTGGGTCTTAGGCCTCATGCAAGAGATCCCAATGCCCAAGTTTGATAGAGTTTTTTCAAGGACTGACTATGACCTCTGTGGCATGGAATAGTTTCTTTTGATTCAAACTAGGACTTAAACTCAAACTAGACTTCATCCCTCAGTGTTTAGATGCTTTCAAACCTTGCTAGTTTTAACTGATACACTTCTAGATAACCAAGTCCTCCTCACATCCTTCATTGTATTCAACAAGTGGGGTTGAAACATATTAGCTCTGGAAGTGCAAGTCAGATGCAATTGTATTAAAGAAACCAACTGCTGGACATTAGATTTCTCTTCTCCCAAGTGCATAACAAACTGTTCAACATTTCAGATTAGATTCTTGGCTGCTGTCAAGCTGAGCAGCTCTGCTTAATCCCATGGAGGTACATCCCTTTGCAGCTGTAAACCAACTTGACCTCCATCAGTGCTGGAAGTTTGCTTGCCTATCCCTCAGGTCAGAGGCACTGAGCTGGATTTGCTTGGTCTCTCTTTTCTAATGGCTGCACTTTGCCCTTGTAGCCAGAAGCACTTAGTAGAGTGAACTCAGAGCAAGAGATTATCTTTGCCTATGAATCATGTTTATGTCTCATCAGCCCAGCTCCACTTCCTTTGACACTAATGAGCCATTCAAATCTGTGTTAGAGGATCACTAATCTTTCAAGAGGTTAACACGTGGCTCATCCAACTCTCACACTTGTGTGCTAGAAGAGGGAATTGGGGAACAGAGTGCATCTTATTACAGAGAAATCCACGTGCTAAGAGAAGAGAGTTGGCAGGGCCTGGGCTGCTAGGGCAGATATTCTAAACCCATTCTTTCCACTCTTTTCCCCTGCAATGCCACCAGGCTTTGGGGATGATTACAGGCTTAAAAATGCCACAGTATCATCAGGTCAGAGATGAGAGCAGTGATCACAATGGTCACTTCCATGAGGCTTGTGCTGGGCATCCTAGGACTGTCAGGGGTGAAAGGGAGCTCAGAGCTCCTCTAGTGCCAAACCCCCTGCCATGGGGAAGATCAAACCTTGGCAAGGTCCATCCAAAGGATTCAGGAGGCTATTTTGCCATCTTGTCCTCTAATAAACTAACAAGGGTGCTTTAAATCCTTGATGAAATGTTCCTTTTGCATTAGGTCCAAGGTAAATGGAAGCCTGGGCAATCTGTCTGGCTTTCTCCTCTCTAGCATTTCAAAGGCACCTAGAAACTTGGCTTCTAAGCACTACTAAGCAGATTTAGATCCAAAGGGCATGAGACACACACAATTTGGTCTGGCTGTAAGGGGAAATGGAAACAGCAGAGTGGCAGCATCACATCAGAGAAGACAGAGTGCTCAGCACCAAACAGGAACAGACTCTAACACCAGGTTGGACTCTCTCTTAAAGCTCTTAGCCTTCAAATGACATTCACAAGCTACTTTCTTGCTCATGCTTGTGCCATCATTATGTACAGGAGAAGAACATAATGCTCTTGGGTGTGATTTAATCTGTCCTCAACCTGCAGATGCCTAATCTCATGCTCAGGGGAGAATCTTCAGAGGTTTGCCTCCAAAGTAGCAGCACTTTCAGAGATGCCACAACCAGCAGAGCTCAACAGTAAAGCTGATACTGAAACAAAAGGAGATAGGAAAGGGAACTACCAGCAGAACTCATTGCCACAAACTGTCCTGAAGCTAAGAGTTCAAACAGAAAGCCCTGAATGATTCATTAGGAATAAGAATATCCAGGTTTAGAGCAGAGTTTCATCCCAATCCAAACCAACAGAACAATTCAAACATTGCTCTAGGTGACTCTGCTGGAGCAGGGAGGTTGGACTTAGATGACCTCTGGTGGTCCCTTCCTACCTGAACCATTCTAGGAGGATGTGCTTCTGTGAACATCAGCAATGAAAAATGGAGTCAGGTGTCTTTGTGTGGTAAAACCATCACCTTGGGAATCCTAAATTCAGTTCTAGTGCCAAATTATTCATTATTCATGACCTGCATCAAACAGTCAAGGGGTAAAATAATTGTTGATGCTAGAGACATGTTATTTAATGAGCTGGCTCCGTGATTAAAAGCTAATCAATGCAATCCCAAATGCCACTTCTCAGTGAAATCCTCAAGATCAAGGAAAAACTTAAGCGTAATACTTCCATGAAATGAAGGATGAAAGTTTTCTCAGGAGAAAAAGGTCATGCAACAGAAGAATTCATGGAATAATTATGATATTGTGAAACGGCACCAAAATATTTCAAGCTATAATGATCAAACTGTTAGGTGGAACAAGCCTTTTTAAATCAGATCAACTGGGGAAGATCCTGCAGGGTTGGGCTCAGACTCAGCCACCAGGATAAAGATTATTTATCTCTATGAAGTACTGGGAAAAGAAGGAATAAAAGGAGAGGAAGCTCTCAATTACTCTTTAGATAAGGCACAGCATCAGGAAGGTTAGCAGAGAGCTGTGAGCTGCTCCAGCATCCCTAGCAGTGCCATGCCACTAAGCCATGGCCCTAAGGAGAGCAGCTAGATGCTTCTTCAAGCCCTCCAGGGATGGGCACTGCAGCACCTCCCTGGGCAGCCTGGGCCAACACTCAACAAGCCTTGCAGGGAACAAATTCCTCCTTGGATCCACTCTAAACCTCCCCTGGAGTCATGGATCACTGTGCTGCACTTCTCAGGACCTGTGGGATATTCTCTTAGCAGCACAGGACTCTACACCTATTTTCTCATTCCAGGTGTATCACGGCTTTGCTCTACCTTTTCCTTTCATCCTTTTGCTCTACCAGCATGGCTGCATCCCTTTCCCTGGATGCACATTGCAGCAGTTGTCAGATGTTGCTGCATCTCTGCTCAGAGCACATCTGTGCTCCATGGACAAGCTCCATGCCACTGGAAGATCTTCCAGCCAGCAAAGGAGAAGAGAGAGGACTACAGCTCATGGACTTCCTTACAAATCCACTCTCCTGGGGGTTTTTTTTGTCCTGTATCAGGGCTTTCTAGTATGAGCTAACCTCTCCAGCAACTGGAAGTGCATTCATTCCCTATCCTCTCTCCATAGGGAGTGGGGAGAAACTGAACATTCCAGAAAACAATTTAGCCCATTCCAGCCCAACTGCTGGGCTAGAGTGCCCTCTGATGGGTATCCAATTCTCTCCAGGAACAAGGAGAACCTCTGTGACTGCTTGACACCAGGCACTTGCAGAAGACCAAAATGAGGTGAGCTGGATGCCACAAGCACTGGGAATGCTATACCAGGGCTCAGCTTTACACTTCTGCCCAGGATCTCCATGGTTATCTCCACCCAGGACTAGAAATCAGCCTTTTAGTTCCCCGAGGTTGTGGTCATCCTCAAACATCATGAGGAATGAGTGCATTTTTCTCTGGTCACTGTGGAAAAGGCAAAGCAATGCAAGAAGGAAAACTGATCCTTCTCTCCAAGAATCTAGTCCATAATCTTTCCCTTTTTAGTAAACATCTTTTAAACTTGCTATTTCATGAGTTTGGAGAATATTTAGTGTGCATGACTGTCCTAGTGNAACAGGAGCTAACAGAGAATCTCTGTGCCTTGGCCCAGCCTAACCCTTGACAATAACTTTCCCTTCATCTGATTTCAATCTTGAGGCACCAAGGCCAATGCCTTCTGAAAGCTGTAATTTGATGCTATTCTGTTTGTCAACCAGATTCCCAAGTTAGCATGGTAAGATTTTTCCAGGCTGATTAGCATTAATGAGAGCATTTTACTTTGCATTTGTATTAACTGAGTCTCCTCTCAGCTGTTAGATTATTTTGTCAGGATCTCAGCCAGGCTGACAGGTTTGTAATTACCTAGGTCATCCCACTTAGCTATCAGCTTGTCCTTTTCTGCAGTAAACATGATTTGCTGGAGGTCTTCAGAGAGAAATCACCTGATGCTTTAAATGACCCCAAACCTTTAGAATACAGATTAGCAAATGTACTAGAATGTTCTCTATAAGGTAAAGATCTGGTTTAAAACAAAGATGAGAGCATTGGAGGAACAGAACTGTCTCATGAGTGCAAGGCTAAGGCAATGCCTGAAGAAATAAACTGAGTAGCTAAGGATTATTAGAGAAATGTTAAACTCTGATTGTTTCCTTTTCTGCACCTTCACTTAATTATTTTCACTGCAGCTAATGAAAGGAAAAAAGTATTAAAGCAGCAATCTGATCACAAAAATTTGGTTTGGACCTAAACTCTTCCAGGCAGTAATACAATCTTCTAATAGCAGACTGAATTTAATGAGGGTGGAAATGACTAGGAATTAACTTTTTATGAAAAGCTTTGGACAGTGCTTGGCATGACAGAAGAGCCCATCTATCTCTCCCAGGGGTTTTTTCCAGCCAGTGTGTGTTTTCACCAGTTAATTCCACAAAGTTTCCACACCCTCCCTGGGGCAACTGAGTGATTTGAGTCATTCCAGCCCAATGGATAACCTTGCACAAAATCACTGAGCTTGGCAGAGAGCTGTGAGCTGCTGCAGCATCCCTAGCAGTGCCATGCCACTAAGCCATGGCCCTAAGGAGAGCAGCTAGATGCTTCTTCAAGCCCTCCAGGGATGGGCACTGCAGCACCTCCCTGGGCAGCCTGGGCCAACACTCAACAAGCCTTGCAGGGAACAAATTCCTCCTTGGATCCAATCTAAAGCTCCCCAGTGCTGAGCACAGGAGGATGCTCACTGCTCTGCTCCTGCTGCTTGCACTAGCTTTGATCCAGACCAAGCTGCTCTTAGCTTTCTTAGCCACCTGGGCATTCTGCTGCCTCATCTGCAGTTCTTATGTTTCCGTGCCCATGCGGGCTGGAGGGACACTTGGGCAAGTGGCCTCTGTGCTGCCAGGGAGTCCTGGGCACTCGGCTCGCACCCAATGTAAGGACAAGAGGGAATGGGAGCAAGTTGGAGCACAGGAGGTTTAGTATTAAGCTGAGGAGGAACTTGTTTGCAGTTCAGGTGCCAGAGCACTGGCCCAGGCTGCCCAGGAGCCTGTGGAGTCTCCTTGTCTGGAGCCATTGCAGAGCTGCCTGGACACATTGCTGTGTGAGCTGGTCTAGGTGATCCTGCTCTGGCGGGGGGGTTGCACTAGATGAGCTTTCTAGGGCCCCTCCAACCCCTAACATACTGGGATACCCGACGGGGCAGGTTGACTCGGCACGGGGCCAGCCCCCTCCTCACACCACTCCTCCTGCCACTCTAGCTCGGGAAGGGCTCGGGCATCGCTCCCTGCCTCAGCTCCCGCCCGCCTCCTTCCCCCCAGGGCTGCGTCTCCTCCCCCGGCCCCCGGCGCCGTGCTCGGGGCGCTGCCGCTGCTCCAGAGCCCACCCAGTGCTGAGCACAGGAGGATGCTCACGGTGCGGAGCGGATCGGAGCGGATCGGTGCGGGGCGAGGCGTAGCGGAGCCACGAGCTGCGCTGCCTTGGCCGCGGCAGTTCCCCCGCCTGCGCCGTGGGGCACGGAGCGGGGCAGCCGGCCCGCTGCGAGGCTTTCTCACCTTTACCGAGTTTGACCAGCCCCAGAGCGGCAACAGAGAGTTCAGCATGCAAGAAGTTTCGGGGCAGCTCGCAAAGTAACTCGGTCGCTGGGACTGCTGCCTTTTTCCCCTCTCCCCTCCCCCCCCTGCAGAAAACTGGCCCCAACACGCAAGCAACCCGCAACAAGAACAACCAAAAAGCTAGGGCTAGGGGAGAGAACACGCGAGAGGGAAGGACTTTTGGTGGGGAGAGCCGGGTTTCTTTGCAGAGGCAGGGTGCCGTTCCCAGCGTATCCCAATGCAACTGCTCATCCTCCTCCTCCTCTACGCTGTCGTCTCTGCCAACTTTTGCAGCCGTCAGGGCACCGCTGCCCCTGCCCAGAGCGGATCTATAAAAGCCTTGCGGTCCTCCAATATCAGGCGAGATGGTAAGTGTCCCATCTTTATTCTTTATTCCCCAGCCTGCATCTGCAGAGGGAAGCCTCGAGCCCGGAGCTCCCTTCCACGGGAGTGGGGGCTGCGGAGATCTGTCCGGACGAGAGCCCCATCCCTAGGGGAGGCTGGGCAGCGGGGTCAGCCGGGGCGCGGGGGATGGCCCGGCAACGTGTGGCCAGGTGGAGAGAAGGAGGTGTGGGCTCAGGGGGTGGCTCTACACGGCGACTGCTCCTCGGGGCAGCCTCCAACTTCTCAGGACAACTTTGAGGAGGTTTCCTGCGAGCGGGCGGTGCCCCCAGCGTCCTCCCGGGCTGCGGGTCCAGCCCTGCCCGGTCCCAGCTGCAGCCCCTCGGTACCCACGGTCACATCCGCGACCCTCTGATGTGCCGATGCTGGGGGGAGAGCGGGGGGGGTTTGTGCCGGCTGCGGGGACCCCTCTGGGGAGGTGTGTGGTGGGCGAGGAAGGGGAAAGAGCGGAGCTAAGAGCTGAGAGCCTCAGGAATGCTTGGCTGGAGCGTGGCTCCTGGAACGACTCTCGGGGCCCCGTCCTGCCGGTGCAAGGCATCCCTGGAGCGAGGGTGCGGGTCGAGGCTGGCTTCTCGCCGTTGTGTGCCGGGCAGTACCCCACGAGAGTTTGTCTGGTGCCTTGCGCCCACCGCACACTGGCAGGAGGAGGTGGCCCAGGCATGGTGAGCACCGAGGAGGCAGAGGGCTTTCAGCCAGCCCGTCTGCTGGCAAGGGTGCTTTCAGGCTTAGGCTTTGAACTCTGCTGCCATTCCCGCTGCGAGCTGCCGGTAGAGGATGTCCGGGACAGCTGAGATGCTGTAGGATGCAAGTGGCTCAAGTGAGCAGCCAGCGTGGCCATGAGCTGTGCTGAATGAGTGTGGAGGCTGTGTGAGGAGAGCACCCATGGGATTCACCTTTGGAACCGCAGAAATCAGGAAANTGCTCACACTAGCTTTGCTCCAGGCCAGGATGCTCTTAGCTTTCTTGGGCCCCTGGGCACTCTGCTGCCTCCCCTGCAGTGACTAGCACCCAGCAGCCAGCTCCTTCTGTGGCAGCACCAACTTCATGAGTAAAGACAAATGAAGTGTTTCAGTTTGGGAAGGGCAATGAGCTCCCTGGTGGGGAGCAGCTGCTTTTGCACATTGCAGAGTGAAATGCAGGATGTTGTCCCTTGAGATGAGCAGAGTTCAGTTCAGTCTTGAAGCTCACCTCTTCCAGTTGCCAGAATTTATATGTTTCATAACCCCTTTCCAATAAAGCAGTGCCTTGAGTCATTTCCAGGATTGTACTCTCAAGTTGCCAGTGTTTATTTTCCAGCATGTATACAGTGTATGGAAATGGGGATACAGTTGATTTAGGGAGATGGTTTTATTTCATCTTTGGAGCCATAATAATCTTTTGTATACCTTTCCTAGTCACTGAAAGATGGCAGAGAGGAGGAGAAGAGGCTTTTGCTTAGAATTGAGATAGGGAGTCTAGAAACAAGTCTGAGACAGAAGGAACTGCAAATCTGAAGTCAAATTTAATCAAGTTTAAAAAAAAGTATCTGTTCATAATAAAAGTGGTCATCTCTTCTTTCTGAATCCTCCTTCCAAAGGATTGTATGTTTGATTATGGCTTGTTAGCCTGCCATCTTCAGATAAGAAGTGAGCCCATCCCTGAACCTAAGCTAAGCAAGCATCCTTCACCAAGGAAACTTTTTTGATGGCAACCTGAAGTGATCTACTTCAACATGGAAAATGTGTCTTACTCTCATCTTCTCTATAATAGAGTCAGGGAAGAAATCAGCAACCTCTAACAGAAGTACTATATCCATATCTGGAGCCCCCAGCACAAGAAAGAGCTGCAGGGGCTGCAAGGTGTCCAGAGCAGGGCCACGAGGATGCTCAGAGGCTGCAGCACCTCTGCTCTGAGCACAGGCTCAGAGAGTTGGCATTGCTCAGGCTGGAGCACAGAAGGCTCCCAGGAGAGCTTCTTGTGGCCTTGCAGGGGCTCCAAGAGGGCTGGGGAGGGACTTGTGAGGCTGTCAGGCAGTGCTAGGCCTAGGGGAATGGATCCAGAGGAGGGCACAGTTGGACAATGATGATGTCTCAAGCAGATTAGCTGCTGGTCACCCTGCTTTTTTTACTCAAATGAAGCAAAGTGTGCTTGAGTTTGTTGACTAAAGGTCTGTATTTGTGCAGCCAGAGGTTATGAGCTGTGTTCCAAATGTTGCATGCTATGAGCTCAGCAGCAGAAGGTTGGCTGGAGGCCATGGGAAGTGTTTCTGTCTTTTGTCATGTTCCGTGGTGTTTGTGTCTTGGTTGGGTCTGGAGGAGCATTAAAGACATGTGGCTTGCATTGCTGAGTGAGACAGAGCACTTTTTTGCTTTGTAAACACTTGCAGACATGACAATACAGAATAAGATCTAAGAGCACACAATGCTCTGGGGGTAATATGTTCCAACACCCTCTCAAAACACACAGCAGCCATAAAAACTCATTGACTCTTTTGTCCAGGGTTGTTGAGGTCTCTTCTCCAGGGTTAACATTGAGAGGATGAAAGGAAATGGCCTTAAGTTGCAGCAGGAGAGCTTTAGCTTGGATGCAAGGAGGAATTTGTTCCCTGCAAGGCTTGTTGAGTGTTGGCCCAGGCTGCCCAGGGAGGTGCTGCAGTGCCCATCCCTGGAGGGCTTGCAGAAGCATCTAGCTGCTCTCCTTAGGGCCATGGCTTAGTGGCATGGCACTGCTAGGGATGCTGGAGCAGCTCACAGCTCTCTGCCAACCTTAGTGATTCTGTGATAATGATCAGTGTTGTAGAATTAAGAGAGATACTGAAGAGGAAGCAAGGGCTTTTCACCTCTTTAAAACCTATCTTGTCTAGTCCAAGACCACCTGCCCATTTTATTTCATCATTTTATTAACCAGTCCTTTGGATTGCAGTTCTCTGTTCCTCCCAGCAGGATAAAGCAGTGACACTGCATATCCAGAGGCTTGCTCTTGCTTCTGGCCAAGCCAAACCTTTGCCCTGTGCCTGATGGCAGGTTGTCTGTCTTCTGCTAGTTTGACCTCTTTGTGATTGCTCTTACTTTAGGCTGAGGTTGCTCTGGGAAGAATCCAGAGATGAAGGGCAGCACACACACACACACAGAAAGCCATTTAATGACTAGAAAAAAAATGCCATTTAATGACTAGCAAAGCTAATCAGCTTGTACTTGCTGCTGAAGATATTAAGAATATAAATAACCTGCTTACAAGGCATGCTCTTGTCCTGCTGGAAGGACACGCAGTGATGACTCAGTTCTCCAGGGTAGCACTAATCAATTCTGTTGAAGTGTCCTGGAGATGCCAGCCACATTTATAGCACATCTAATTCCTTAAAGTGTTTGTTAATGCTGAGGACCTGTTAAGCCCTTTGAAATTTATCAGAAGAACACAGAGAGGACTTGCAGATGCTTCCATTGCTCTCTTTGCCTCAGTTTCCCAAAGAGAGATTGCAGGGTGCAGGTGATATTGCCTCAGTGCAAGAAGTCTGCTGTTTGGTTTGTTTATGTGTACTTGGAGATCAAAATGAGAGAGGAAAAAAAGCTAAGGAATATTATTGACTGGATGGTGTCTTAACTGAAACATCCATTGCTTGTTCTTAGCTGTTAATGAGTAAACATGTCCAGAGAAGAGGATGCTCAAAGTAGCAAAGCATCCCTGGGCTGCAACCTGAAGACTAAGCATGCTTTAAACTATAATATCCAAAGTTTAAAGGCAGAACAGACAGCCTAGTGTCAAATCATTGCAGTCTGTAAACAATTGAAAGCCACAGAATCAGTATCTGTGGATGTGGATGTTGAAACCATAACACGAGACAACATGAGATAAGATTCTGGGCTCTTGTGGTTTTCATTATGAATCACAGAAAGGCAAAAAAAAATTAGATCTCTTCTCCAGGTTTAACAAGGAAGGGAGGAGAGGCAATGGTCTCAAGTTGTCCCAGGGGAGGTTTAGATTGGATACAAGGAGGAATTTGGAATTTTGTAAGCAAGGTTTAGACCAGAAGAAAGCACTAGATTTATTCTGACCTCCTTTATTAAGCAGGATATAATCTTTCAGAAAATGATTACTTTGGTGCAGAGACCTATTGCTCATGAACTTTTGGTTTCATCCCTTAAAAATGCTATTTTAACCCACTGCTAGTATCCACGCTGCAGTTTTTCCACTGATTCAGAGTTGGATTTGATCTCATTTTCAGTCTAAATTTGTCTAGACTTGTCTGAGCTGCAGCAGCCTCCAACATAAATATTTGCAATCAAGGCAATGGCAGCAGAAGATATCTACTGCCTAAGAAATTGTCCAGGATGGGAATTTACTCCTGTGGAAGTCTCCTCCCAGCTTTTGAAGGCAAAACTTGTTCTTTCTGTTAGTTTGGTACAGTTTTGTCACCTGTGAGACTAAGTAGAATTCAGATGTTTCCAAAGGACTTTGCACTTGATTACTAGACATGAAGTCAATGAATCCTTTCCTGGCTCTGGGAGCTGTATCCCAGGATGATTTCCAGCCTGAGGATCTCCTGGGGAGATGCATGGTCCTCACACACACAGCTCTTTTGTGTTCCCCTCCAGTGCAGGTTGTTGTAATGAAGAGAATTCCTCCCTCTTGCCACTTTGCTGGCTCTGTTCCTTTCCATTGGGGAGAACTGTGGCATTAGCTCTTTTCCAGCTGCCCAAAGGGCACCTCTGTGTCCTGTCTTCCACCTGCTAAGGTGTGGGGTTGTCTCCCTGACTTCTGCTCCTCTCTATCCTCCTTCCTGCACATCTTTGGAAGTGCAGATCCTTGGACACTGATGCTGGGACAGTGGCAGATCTCCATTGCTGGCAGCCCTGGAGGACATGATCTCTTTAGGTTTGCTTTGGGGAAGATCCACATGGGATGTCTCCAGTGTGGTTCATCCATCCTGAGTCCTGGTGAGCCCCATGTGGAACCATTGGAAGCTTAACTAACCCTTGACACACTCTGGGAGCTGTTAGCTCTTGCTTAAGAGGAGCTTGGGCTTGGGCTAGAGTAGGATGTTATTCTGGGAAAAGGACACTGTGAACTTCACTGGGATTGGATCCAGCTATTAATTGCTTTCATGAAATCAAGATAATACTCCTGAAAGCTTGAGACTCCTGCAGACTCAGGGAAAGAGGGACTCTCAGACAGTTCCTTGGGGAAAAAAGAGCAGATTTTGGAGGTGGCAAGCTTGGAAATGGGAGATTTCCAGCATTGCCTAACAGGGTTGATCTTAGAGGTCTCTTCCAAGCTTCTGTCACATGGCAGTGACAGTGAAACTTGGGCAGAGCTCTCTGTGTCTGCTGTGTTAAATGTATTCTGCTGGAAGATGCTCACATGTGGTGCTGTTTAGTGATCACAGGAGAAGTGCTGATGAGAGAGTGTGCCAGAAGAGAACAAAAATAGAAAGTGATATCATCATGCTTAGAGAGAGCTTCAGGAGAACACAAGCCTTGCAGAGGCTTCAGAGGCACAGATGTTCTCTGGCCTTGCAGCTGCTTTGTTCAGGGAGCCTGATGCTATCTTCCATGGTTTATGTTTGAGAGAGAGAGAACATTCACTGATTAGCTGCAACACTGCCAGGGCTGGGGCTGCCACCACCTCTCTGGCCAACCTGGCACAGTGGCTCAGCACCCTCCTGGCCAACAACTTGTGCCTAAGAGCCAAGCTCCAGCTGCCCTCCTCTAGTGTGGATCCATTCCCCTAGGCCTAGCACTGCCTGACAGCCTCACAAGTCCCTCCCCAGCTCTCTTGGAGCCCCTGCAGAGCCTGGAGGCCACAGGAAGGTCTCCAAAGGCAAAGCTAAAGCTGAGTTCTGCTACAGGCATGAGAGTGTGGCTGTGTGAGTGATGGAGAGCAAGGAGTTAGGTTCTTCCTTGCACAGAGTAGGACAGCAAAGCTCAGTCCTATTGAAGAGTTTGCTGGTTGTGGAGGGAGATAAAGAGGTTTCCTTTGTGTTCCATCAAGTGCTAAGTGAACTCATGTTAAATATATTCAGTTTTCATTCTTTAAACCTTGACAAGGGTGTTCATGTGGAAGGAATTCAATTCTTAAGTGGTTTTAATTCATAACGTAAGAAGAGGAAGAGATGTTATAATTAGGTTTTGTTTGCTTCAAGATTTGTTTGTTTCATCCCATTTTTACATAGGAAATATTCCTAAGTGCCTTGCTATTTTGGTAGCAGAAGTTAATGTTCCTTTAATGGTGAGCTGTGCTCAAGAAGAAATTGCATCCCCTGTGCCAAATTGTTATTCTGAAGCTAACATCCAGGGTCCTTGGTACCTAATTGGTGGAATTTACCCCATTTAGCAGGCAGTTTATTTGCAGGATGTCTTATCAAAAGGATTTCCCATTTACTAGAAGTAAACAAACAAACAAACCCCCTTATTTTTATCATGATACACATGGTAGTGAAAATGGTCTCTCTTGCTGAAAGCTGAAGCTCTGTAGCTGCAGGCAGGAGTGTGAGTGAGAACTGTGTGTGCCCCAGGATGGATCCATCTCCTCCTGCCTGCCTCATCCTCTCCTGCAGCTCCAGAAATGCTGTGCACTTCACCCAGTGGATTTGCAAAAGCCTTGTGCCTGTGCAAAAAACCTCTAAATGTCTGAAATATTTGGAATAGCTGCTCTACATTGCAGTGGAAAGGACTTGCATGTTGGAACTGAGACCCTGCCAGCATCTCCTCTGCAAGGGGTCTGGTTTACATTCCCAAACACATGCCAGACCTCCACCACAACCCATTCTTCTTTTGTCCTAACCATGCTGTTCAAATATGTGCTTTTTAGCTAGGTTTTGGCTAAGGTTTTTGCCACTTCAGACAAAGTTAACTGTCTCAGGCAGCGTTTGGGCAGTAGACCGTGACTGAGGTGAGATCTCTTTGTCCTCTCAGTCATTAGAAGGCAAAAAGATGCCACAGAGTATGGTTCCATGTTCATCTCCTGTGAGTTCTGTCTCCTTCCTCATCAACACCTTCAGGAGGCTTGAATTCCTCAGAGGAGTCTCTCTTTCTCATCCTAAACTGATCATTTTGGGGGAACCAGGCCAGCACTGGCTCTGTAAGCAGAGTTGGCTGTGAGGTTTTATGCAGATGACAAAGCCCAGAGGAGGTTGGAAAATGGGAAGTATTAGATGCCCCTGGGGAGGAATAACCCCATGGAGCAGGACAGGTTAGAGGCTGATCCACTGGAAAACAAGCCCCGGGGGTCTGGTGGGCAGCAAGGTGCCCTTGGGGCCAAGCAGGCTAATGGCATCCTGGGCTGCATCCAGAAGAGTGAGGGCAGCAGGGCCAGGGAGCTTCTCCTGCCTCTCTGCTCTGCCCTGGGGAGCCCACAGCTGGAGCACTGGGGCCAGGGCTGGGCTCCTCTGCTTAAGAGAGCCAGGGAAGTGCTGGAGAGGCTGCAGAGCAGGGACACTGCCATGCTGAGGGCACTGGAGCATCTGTGTGCCAGAGCTGGGGCTGCTTAGGCTGGAGCAGAGCAGCCTGAGGCAGAGCTGAGCCATGCTTAGCAATCCTTCCAGCCTGGGGGGCAGGAGGCTGGGGCCACGCTTGCTTCTGGGGTGCCCAGGGACAGCACTAGAGGCAATGGGCACAAACTAGCCCCCAGCAAGCTGCAGCTGAACAGCAGCAGGAACTTTGCTCCTGGGAGGATGCTGGAGCCCTGGCCCAGGCTGCCCAGGGAGCTGCTGGAGTCTCCATCTCTGCAGAGATTCCCAAGGCAACTGGAGCCCATGCTGGGCAAGCTGCTCTAGGCTCTGTGCTGTGCCAGGCCTTGGGCTAGCTGAGCTGCAGAGCTGCTGCCAAGCCCTAGCATGCTGTGGTTGAAGATAATTCAGTTTTCTCTGATCACAATCCCCAAACATTTAGAAATGTTCCAAATGCCTTGAAGCCAAGAGCTGCTGTGCCTTTTCTTTCAGCAGGAGCTTGCCCAGTGTTGAAAGGACAATGGCAGGTTCACCTTGTCCTGCTTGGTAACAATAGACATTTTAATCAGGTAGGAATGTGGTTTGTGATTTGGTTACATTCTGTCAATGTGCTGAGACTGAAGGGGTCAAGGAGAAGGAGCAGTGTTTGGCCCCAGGTCCAGCCTCTCCATCCTGCCCACGAGAGCAGTGTTGCTGTGTTTGTGTTCCTCATGCAACACAGAGAAGGTTAATAGGATGCCAAATGCCTCAAGAACAACAAGTAAAAGCTATTTTTTTTTTGCTGAAGTCTGTGAACCAAGCTGACATGAAAACCCACCCAGCTTTTGTTAGACCTCCTCTACTTCAAATATCCCTACAAACAGACCTCCTGCTTGCACTAGGGCCGGGGAGTGCTGCTGGCCTCTGATTTGTATCCAGCATGACATGTCAGGAGGAGTTACAAGCTCCTGCAATGGGAATGGTTTGATCTGTCTGGATTGAGGGATGGAGATAATGAAACTGCAGGTTGACCTTTGCTGCTGGAATAATCATCTTCCCTTTGCATTCCATGGGAGAATGGAAATGATTGCTCTGCAGATTGCTTCTCCTTTTCTGCATGAGCTTGTGGGGAGCATCTAGCACTGAAGATCATGTTGTCCCATCCTGGTGGCTTTGGAACCCCCAGATGATGCTGGATGCAGATCTGAGCAGACCAAGCCATGTGTGTGCTTGCCTCAGCTCAGCTGAGTTGCTTTAGTCCTCTCGCAGTGATCTGAAAGGAATTAGCTGCTGCTGCTCTGTGTTCCTCAAAGGCACTGTGCTGCCTTCAGGGCCAAAAGTGGCTTGCAGAAAAGTTCCTGACCTCTCCTGGCTTTGACTTGGTTTGGCTGCATTGGGTTTTTTGGTTGTTTGTGTGTGTGGTTGGTGTTTGGAGTAAGAGTGAGGTGGCTGTGGTGACAAAGAGGTCAATGTTCCTCAGTGACTCATTCAGGAAATACCTTTTATCCACATCTCACATTTAGTGTCTTGCCAAATCCATGGACCATTTGGCTCTGGATGTGTGTAACCTCAGTAAGCCAAATCCAGGGCTTTTTTGTCAAGTCTGCTGGAGGAGAAGCTCCCCAGGAGCCAGCTCTGGGATTCTGTCCTCAGCTTCTCCCAGTGTTCCTCTTTCTCCACCTTAGGCCTCCTAGATTCCAAGGTGCAGAGCTGCTTTGCTTCCCCAGGATGAAGTGGATGTGTTTGTGACAGAGATGGGCATTGCTTTGACTTATCCTAGGGATTAGCTGTTCCCATCCCTTAAAAAAACCCCAAAGCAAATCCATACCAAAAAATAGAGACTGAAAGGAATGTACAGAAGATGGGAGTGAAGTTTTGCTTCAGTGCCATTAGTGGTGAAACTTCTTGGATTAGCCTGGCTGCAGGCTTGCAGCTTGGGCTTTCATTCCCTCCCATCCAATGTCCACTGTGACATTTTCCCATCACTGTGCAGCACTGCAGGGGTCACTGGAAGGAAAGTCCTCACTGTATCCTGGGACTAACTTGGTTTACAAAGTATTGTTTCATTGCTGGCTTAGCTTATCACGGAGTAGAAAGTGTGGGGAGGCTTCCCAGCTGTTCCCAGACACCTCCTGCATGGATTCTCCCCTTCCTGACAGCTGAGGCCACATCACCCTCTGTGCCAGAGCAGTTGTCCTGCCAAACAAGGCAGAGAGCCACAAAAAGCTCAGTGTCTCTAGTGTGTGGCCTTAATTCCCCATCTGTCTTGTAGAGATGGATGGATTCCTTGTGGGGTTAGAAAGGATTCCCTGGAGCTGGGGATTCTAGGGGATTAGAGGTGGTACTGCAAGGCCAGCAGCTGCTTCCAGCTCAGGCAAGCCTTGTGCTTTGGGAACAGAGATGCTGGGCTTTGGAAGTGGCTTTGCTGAGGTAGCTTCTCTGCATTGACATTGTTCTCAGTTGTTATCCCTCCAAGTTCTTCAAGCAGCTGTTTGTCCTGCTGGAAACATCTCCATTGGAGAAGAGCAGCTGGGCATCTCCCTCCAGGGCCAGTGGGGAATTGTCTCTCTGAGGCTCTCTTGTAGGCAAGCTGGGTTTAGGAGCTGGAGAAAGCCTTGGTTTTGGGAACAGTATTATCCACCAGATCACCACCTGAGCAAAAAACGAGGCAATATCCTTCTCTTCCATGAGCCACAGGATTTCATGGAATCACAAAGGTAGGCAGAGAGCTCTAAGCTCCTCAAGCCCAAGCATCCCTAGCACTTCCATGCCACTCCTTGCCCTTCTCTGCACACACTGCAATGCCTGAGGGGCCCAGCCCTGAGCCCAGCACTCTAGGGGTGAGCTCCCCAGTGCTGAGCACAAGACCAGCAAGTGTGTCACTGAATGCTCTGTGAGACAGGACTTGGCCATTCCTCTGCAGCCAGAGCTGATGCTGCCTTTTCTGAGCCCTTTCTGAAGTCATGGTGATGAGGTTGTTACTCTCAAAACTGAATAATGCAGCTTTATGGCTTGTAAATGCTCTGCTGAATGATTTGCTGTGAACTGCTGGGGAGCAGAGGGAGGCAGGAATGCTGGAGAGGAGGATTGCTGCAGAAATCTGCCATCCAGAGGCAGCTCCATACTCTCTCTCACTAAAAGCTGAGTCTGCACCTTTAGAAGGCATTAGGGATCCCCAAAAATATTTCACAACGCAGGCCAAAAATGGTGAAATGTGTTTTTTGCCTTTGGTTTGGCATTGCTTTGAGAGTAGGAAGAGAGCATTCAGAGGCTGTGCTGACCATGGTTAGTTCATCAGAGGATATTTTGCTCTCCAAAGTGCTTCCAGGACACCTGAAGTTGCTGCAGGTCACATCTGAGATGCTGGAATGTAAAAGCATCTGAATAGGGAATCCTTGAATCCTAGAATCCTAGGATGGTTTGGGTTGGAAGGGAGCTCTGGAGCTCATCTAGTCCAACCCCCCTGCAGTGGCCAGGGACATCCCCAACTAGAGCAGCTTGCCCAGAATTGTCAGGGCTGGCAGGGAGAGTCCCTGTCAGACTACAGACTTGCTTTGAAAGAACAAAAAAGGTTTCCTTTTTTTTTGCTGGTGACTCTAAAGCAGTTACAGCTGTCTAACAGCACAGCTGTGGGACAGCAGAAGTGGAGGAAAGTTCACTGGATCAAATCTGAAGGAAATAATTGGGAGACAATAGGCTCTTCTGGAACCCTAAGTCACTGTAGAAATGCTACCAGCATGGATGTGCACTCCCTCTTGCTTCCCACCAGCATGGTCTGTGCAGGGAGCTGGGGGTAGCTCTGTGCTGCAGGCTTAGCAGGGACAGGAGCAGAGCAAATGGCCTCAAGTTGCCCCAGGGGAGCTTGAGCTTGGATGCAAGGAGGAATTTGTTCCCTGCAAGGCTTGTTGAGTGTTGGCCCAGGCTGCCCAGGGAGGTGCTGCACTCCCCATCATCCCTGGAGGAGTTGGAGAAGCATCTAGCTGCTCTCCTTAGGGCCATGGCTTAGTGGCATGGCACTGCTAGGGATGCTGGAGCAGCTCACAGCTCTCTGCCAACCTTCCTCACTCTGTGATGATTTGGGTGCATGCTTCTCCCATTGATCTCAGTTCTGACCTGTCATTTGCACCAGGATGGCCATAAATCCTCCTGAAATTTGCCTTTGGGAAGAGGCAGCAGTACAGAAATGCCATTAAGGCTTGCATCCCCAGGTTTAGTTCCCCTTTCTGTCCCATTCATTCATTCAAATGCTGCTGCTATCATCAGTTCCTTGCTGTCACTGTGTCAAGTCTCAGTTGGCCAGTGCAGCAATAGATTAAAAACTTAAGTGGGTGGAAAAACAGCTTCAATTATGTCTAATGTTACTGTTCTCTGAGGACATCTATAGTCACCCATGAATATGCAGCACTAGCTTGGAAAAAAAACCCTAATTTCTCCAAAAGGGAAGCATCATTTTCTATTCAAAGTTAACCAGTAACAGCCTACTGAGCTAGGTCTTTTACCCTAAATATCATAGCACAGCAGGCTAGGAGGGAGAGTTGAGCTGCTGGAGCCTAGGGAGCAATGCAGAGGCACCTGGAGAGGCTGGAGCCATGGGATGAGCTTCAGCAAGGCCAAGGGCCAGGGCCTGCCCTTGGCTCCCCAGAAGCCCAGGCAAGGCTCTAGGCTTGGGGCACAGTGCTTGGCTTGGTGCTGCCACAGAAGGAGCAAAACTTGTGTAAAGCCCCAGGAAAGTGCCCCCTCTTCTCTCATTCCAGTGGATTAGTGCATGTCAGAGGTCTTGTAGAAGCCAAGTAGAGATAGGGAATAAAAATGAGCCCCAGAGCCAAAGTCTATCAAAACAGCTTTAGTTTCCAAAAGAAAGAGTGCTATAAATAGCCACAAAAATAATTTCTGGCCAGGGCTCAGCAGAAGGAGTGCCACAGATCTAGAAAGAGATACTACAGAGCAAGGCTAAAGCTTTATTTCCTAAGAGATGCCAGAGTTGTAGTCTCTGTAGTCTCCAGATACAGAAAGTGAGTGTGATCATTTAGAAATCCCTGTGATCAAAAGCTTGGGGAGTCATCCAAAAGGCTCTGGAGGAAAGAACCCAAATGCTGAGTGCTGGGATGCACAGCTGCTTATCAAGAACAAAAAGCACCTACTTGAATCCATCCTGGGGCAAATATTGTCCCCAGCTGCACCAAGGCCACTCAGCAAGGGGACCATGAGAAAGGACAGGTGATGTTACTCCAGGGCTGGAGACTCCAGCACTCTGCTTTCTCCCTGCAGTGACTAGCACCCAGCACCCAGCTCCTTCTGTGGCAGGCAGAGCACCCTTTGGACTTCATTCTTTTCCTCCTCTTTCGTTCTTGAAGGGGCATGGCTGTGCTCCTCTTTTGGCAGCTTGGGATGAGTTTTTCCAAGATGCTTATCTATCCTAAGCCATGTTATTGTAATGATTTTCTTTGGGGAAAATGGTGAGCAAAAAAATGTCAGGCATTTCTGGGAATCAAGTAGGGGAAGAACATGTTTTGTTTTGTGATGTTGATCAGTGTGGTGACTTTGTTTGAGGAGCTAGAACTCCTCTGTAGCTTGCTGGAGACCTGACATTTGTCATGGGATGATGGGGGGGGGGAAGAGCTGAATTTCTGATAAGAAAACACCATGAGACAGGGTCTGGTTTGGTGATTTCCTCTCTTTTCTTCCTGTTTAATATTGTTTTCAGTCCTCAGCCATGTGGCACTTGGAGAGGGTTTGGGAATGTCACCTCAGGAAGGAGCTTGGTGCTCTCTCTGCAGCTCACTCCTGAGCCAGGGCAGGCAAGCAAACAAGCAATTTCAAACTCTGCTTGCCCCTGTGAAAACTGCAAGCATGCCCTTTGGAAAGAAATGCTTGTCCTAGGTTTGATTTTAAGGCACCTCTAAAGGACTTACCTAAGTCATAAAAGTCATCTTTATTGGAGTTTTACCTCTGGAAGAAAGCAAGGTTAGATCTGTTCCTGACAGCAGAAAACTAACTCCCCTTCCTGGGACTATTTCTTACCTCAGAAAAACTTTTTCATGTGTTGTAAGTCTAGATAACTCTTGTAAATCTGTTTTTTGGGTTGTTTTTTTGGCTGACTGTAGTATATCAGAGCTCCTTGACCTGTAGCCAACATAGTGGGAGTCTTGTTCCTTAGGAATGAAAGGGAATGTGTTGTCAGTGTTGCTTTTGAGATGTTCTCCTCTTGCTTATCATCTCTGCAGTGATCTGCTCCTTCTCCACTTCTTTTCCCTTTCCTGCCTGTTATCCATCCCAGCAGCTTTTGCAGAAGGGTTTTGCATCACCATAGGGTGCCTAGGGCAGGAAAAGCCTGGAAGAGCCACAGCCAGGCTCTAAAGAGACCTCTTGTCACTGGAGGGCTTGGAGAAGCATCTAGCTGCTCTCCTTAGGGCCATGGCTTAGTGGCATGGCACTGCTAGGGATGCTGGAGCAGCTCACAGCTCTCTGCCAGCCTCAGGGATTCTGTGATGCTGTGACCAGGAAAGATAAAAACCATAAGAGGAATTGTGTTGCCTGGGGAAATACATTGCTCATGGCATCCTGCTAAAGGGCTGAGTGCTTTCCTTGGCCCTCCCCTTGCTGCAGAGGAGCTGCTTTCCTTGTGTGCTTGCTGCTCTTGTAACCCTTGTGTAGAAATCTATGGAAATAAAATGGTTTCCTATGGATCAAACAACTGGAAAATAGGAATCCTCCCTTCCCCAGCTCAAGCTGTGAATGAAAAAAAACATCCTTCATGTCTTAAGTGCCTGCTCTGAGTTTATTAGCATCCTAATATAGCTCAGAGAAGTGGGGTTTAAGGCTGTTTTCATTATGTTTCATAGGGGAATTTTATGTTTATTCTTTCTTTAAGACTTAAATGCTGCACGGAAGAAACAAATTGTCCATTGAGATGGGGTTAGTGGAGCATTTGTTTCTCTCTTGACACAAGGGCTCTCTGCCTCCATTAGAAAGCAGGAACAAACAAAAAAAAAGAAAGGGATGGAATTGAAAGCTTTTCATAGGAAATAACTGAAGTCCCCATGGATGTGGGGAGACTGAATGGGGGATTACCAATCCCTTACTGAAAGGGAGTGAAGCAGGAAGACTCCCACCCTGAGCTGAGACTGAACAGTGGCTTTAGCTCCACAAGGGCTGAGGCTCCTCTTCTTTAGCCAGGCATCCCCACAGAGCCTAGAAGAATTGTTTCCAAGCACTTCCTCTTGGGAACCAGCCAAACATCTGGTTTTCCAGAAAGACCTTGGGTTGCTGGTATGTGTCAGCTGAGCCTTGGGAGCCAGCTCCAATTCCAGATGTTGGTTTCAGCTGACAGCGAGCAGGATGTGGCTTGTTGTGGTGGGAAAGGTTGTGGCACAGCAGCTGCTGAGCTCGTGGGCTCTGCTGATGGACACCAGCATCATCTTCCAAGCCACTGGTCCCTAGGCATTGCCAGGGAATGAGCTCTCCTTGCTCTTTCACCACGTGGAGTTGGTCAGGAAATCTCGAGGTGATCTTTTGGTGCAAGATCAGAAGAGGAGAGGAAGGCCCCAGCCAAGAATCTTGCAGATGTGCCTGGAAACTTGGTTAAATTGCACTTATCTAGCCACATGAGAGCTCTGCAGCTTTCTGGTGCCAAACCTCCAGAGCCAATCCTAAGCGCTTCCAGGAAAGATCCTCTGCCCTTTCAGTATTTTCAGGATAACTTCACTTGCTTTCCAGGCTGGGGAGATGTTGTTTCTCAACACAGGAGTTGGAAAGCCATTCCTGTTCTGCTTCCATGCTGGGAAAAGACCTCAATGTCTCCTATGCTCTTTGCCCCAGTGCTGGAGTTTCCAGTAGAAAACTGAGATGTGGAGACAAACAGGGAGCTGTGGTGTGCTCTGGTCTAATCTGTGAGAGATTCAGGATAGTGTGTCTGGGAGTAAAAAGTGGGAAAGATGCTGGATCTTTACTTTGTGGCTAAGTCTTATGTTCTGGTGCCTGCTCCAAGAACTGCTTCTGCATTTTAACCTCTCACCATGGCCTGGAGAATGGACAAGCCATCTTTGAAGCAGCATCCAGAATCCATCTGTGCCTTGAGGGGACAGAAGTGATCTGAATTGTCTCAAGCAGACAGAAGCATCACAAGCCAGGCTCCTGTTTCCTTGGAGAAGCTTGAGCTGTTAGGCTAGTACCCAAAAAGGCAAGCTGCCCATCCTTTGAATGCAGTCACATCTGCCATGGTGGGGTTTGCTCAAAGGTCTAGGTAGCTTCAAGATGCTCAGGTCTGTAACATCCCTGCCTTCAAGGGATTGAAACATCCCCACAAGCTTTGCTCTTTGTGCCTTCTGCTCTACAGAGACTAAAAGCATGCCCACAGCACTCAGTCCAAGGAAAGGATGTCTGCTAGAATACTAGTGCCAGGCTTTCCATTCTAAGGAGTGACCTTCTGCTCCCTTATGGAGATTTGGGGTCTTTTCTACTGACACAGAGGGTAAGGAAACTCATGTTACAAGAGAAAATTGCCTTGTCTTTAGAAACACTTCTCCTTTTAGTGCCTGATGTTCCCTGTGCCACCTCCCACCCAGCTATTGCTTCTCTCTGCTTGTTTAACACAAGAAGCCTTTCCCCCTTGCTCTGGATTTTCTCTTTCCTCCTATTGACACTTTTTTTGTCTTTAATGAAATTCCAACTCCTTTTACCCCTGGTGAAACTGTTGGTTATTTCAGGGAAGGACCTTGGGAGTTTGTCTGTGGGAGTTTTCCAGACCTAACTCTCCTCCCACGTGCCTGCTCCTTTGGAAACAAATCCAGCAGGCAATCAATGATTTGCCACCAGTTTTTCAACAGATGAGAGGAACCTCTGGGGAGAAGAAGAGCTCCTCAGTTCCTTCAGATGAAAGTTAGCCTGAGCTAAAGAGCTGAAGCCCCAGAGTGAGGAGCAAAGAGCAGGAGAACATGTTGAATCCAGGCCACAAATCAGTTCATCTCAGGGACAGGCATGCCAAAGCAGCTGGATTTATGGCAGCCTGCTCAGAGAGTCAGTGTTTTGGGGCTTTTTGGGTTGGTTTTTTTATTCTCCCACCCTCCTACAATAAGGAGAAACTGTATTTGTTACCCCTAAGGTTCTGTGTAAATCAAGAGGAAAAAGATGACAGAGCTCATGGGTGAAATAGTGTTGTGAAGATAAAAAGCTCTAAGGTCATTTAACTTGTTAAAAGGGGTTTTTCTTTTTCTTTTTGAGTGACTATAACTAGTATAATTAATCCTACTCAGTGAAAACATCATATTTCTGCTCTCCAATGAAGAAAATAATACTATATGGTAGTACCTGTCTTAAACATCTCTGTCCTTTGAAGGACAGAAGCTCTCTTCCCATCAGGATTCATCAGCAGTTCTCCAACAAGTCGGAGCAAGCATCAACCCAAAACCTTGCTCAGACTTCCACAGAAGAATACTAAGAAAAGAGGAGGTTTTTTTAACTGATTTTTATGGGGACATCAAACTGATGTTTGCTTTTTTGCAGCAATTTGACTCCTTGACAGAGATTTTGTTGCACACCCAAGAAGATGCTGAGTGCCTTGTATTACAGCAAAAGTGTCTAGAGAAAAGTGACATGTGTTAGGTCAAGACATAAAACACTTGGTTAACTGCTAGCTCCTCCATGGGTGGTAGTGTTGCAACACAGCTTTCTGTTGGACTCTTAAACCAAGAGCAAATGTATTTTCCTGTTGGGATTCCATACTGAAGTATGAGAAAGGAAGATGTGTATGTGGAGGATGTGTAGCTCCAGTGATGTGGAGCAAGATGAATGTAACCAACCCCATGAGCAGGAGAATATAACTACTTGAGAAATCATGGGAAAAGGGAATCTTGCCCTCAGAAGCATGAAGCACACTGAACACAGTGAAATTCATGCTGATAGTGGGGAAATAGCCAAAGTTTGCTGTCCAAGGAAGAAGAGCAAAGTGCTGTCAGCTAGAGGATGAGTTGTGCCACGTTCTACTGCAGTAACTGTGGCTTGAGGAAGGATTGGTTTCCTTCAGAAGGGCAGGATTTGCCCTTCATCAAGACTGGTTTATTTTTATCCCTTTTCTTGGATGTTTTGGACCTAGTCCTTTGCAATATCTTGTTCTCTTGGGTGTACTGGATGTTTTCCTCCTCAGCATTTCAGAAGGAGCTGAGGAGTGTTGGCTGGACATTCTGTTTCATTCCAGGTTGGGAAGGGAGAAAAGGAGGAGTTGGGTTTGGTTTTCAGAAAATAACCATAGAAAACAAGACTTGAGTGGAGATGTTCCTGGTGAAAATAGAAACTAAACTGGTAGGTGGTGGGTGGTCTTTATTTTCACTGAGTTGTCCCTTTGCCAGGGCAGATTTTTAGGTCAAAACAGAACTGGCTAATTCTACACTTGGTGTCAAGGGTTAGTGCTGGGCCAAGCTCCAAGCCAGGGACAGAGATTCTCTGTTAGCTCCTTTCCCCCCACTCCAGGCAGGAAAAAGGGAAATTAACAGAGAGATTTGGGGATTGGAAATGAAACTTAAACTCCTTGAATGAAAATGACAACACTCTTGAACTGAGATGGAAGGCAGAACAGAGAGAGAGTCCTAGAGGAACAGAGCTCAGATGCTCAACCTTTTGACTACATCAAAACTCAAGCCCTCTCCTTACATATACTTCTTGTTCATTAGTTGCTAATTAGCTGAGTTAAGCACTTGTTTTGCTGAGGGTTTAGGCCTCATGCAAGACACCCCAAGGCCTATGCTTGCTCTCCAAGCCTCAAGGACTGAGCATGAGCTCTGTGCCCTGGGATACCTTCTTGTGGCTCTAGGTAAGCTCTGGAGTCACGGATGTATTGGCTTGGGAAAGGGTAGCTGAGGGGGTGAGACCATTTCATCCCTGAGTTCTTTAATGCTGGAAGCCAAATTCCAGGAGCAGTAACAGCTGGACAATACAAGTGCATGGTGCAACTGAGAGGAGTTTTCCTTTTAGAGAGCTGGGTCTTGCCAAAGTTCCTGTTATCCTTGGAGCCAGGGATTTACAGCAGCTGAGGCTTTAGCTCAGTAGAAGTGAACTTGAGGAACAACTGAGTATTGCTCAGGCATAAGCCATGGAAGTATAATTAAGTTAAGAGTTGACTGTTTGCCTTGAATTTAAGACAAAGGTTGGTGGTGACAGTTGGTGTAAGTATTGAGCATCTTTGTGTTCCTGATCCATTGACAGCAAATGATTCACACCTGGTCCATAAAATCAAGAGGTCACCTAACACATGCTGCTGGGCTGAACTATTTAAGCACAATAAGCTTCCTTGTAGCTTTTTCTTGCTGCCTTTCTTCAGAGGACATCTCTCCCTAGAGCAGCAGGGCTGGTTACCTTTTGACTTCATTCTGTCTCACTTGCTTTCCCTCGAGCTTGGGACCTTTATGAAAAGCTTAAATTCTGTTTTAAAACCCAAATGATGAAAATGACATCACATAATCAATATCAGAAGGAAAGTAATGACCTCTTTCTCCTAAGATGCAGCCTATATGGTTGAGTCCTGATTGTCGTATTGCTTCCAGAGGGTTGGACACCCAACTTATGGATAGCCTTGAAATGCCAAAAGAAATTGTGCTGTGTTATAAACTGTTGTGTGTTTTTTTTTGCCTTCCTCTAACTGGAACAACCTACTAATTTCTACAAGTTGTGACTACTAACAGAGAGCAATCACCTCACAGACTTGTACCGGAAAGAAGAGGTCATCAGCGTGGCAGGGAACGGCTGCATCCACAGCCCTCGCTTCCCCAGCAGCTACCCCAGGAACCTCCTGCTCACCTGGAGGCTCCACTCCCTGGAGAACACCAGGATCCACCTGGCTTTTGATCCTCAGTTTGGACTGGAGGAACCTGAAAATGATATCTGCAGGTGAGTGGAAGTTTGCAGAGAGCTCCTTGTGTTGAGGTGAAGGATTGGAGCACCTCTGCTCTGAGCACAGGCTGAGAGAGTTGGGATTGCTCCATCTGGAGCAGAGAAGGCTCCCAGGAGACCTTCTTGTGGTCTTCTAGTATCTGCAGAGAGCTACAAGAGGGCTGGGGAAGGACTGGAATGCTGTGTCCAATTCTGGGCCCCTCAGCTCCAGAAGGATAGGGAGCTGCTGGAGAGAGTCCAGCCCAGGGCCAGCAAGATCCTGAAAGGAGTGGAGCATGTGCCCTAGGAGGACAGGCTGAGAGAGCTGGGTCTCTGCAGCCTGGACNGAGCTTTCTAGGGCTCTGCCAACCCCTGACATTCTGTGATTCTGCGAGATGTTAGGCTGTCAGGCAGTGCTAGGCCTAGGGGAATGGATCCACACTAGAGGAGGGCAGCTGCAGCTTGGCTCTTAGGCACAAGTTGTTGGCCAGGAGGGTGCTGAGCCACTGTGCCAGGTTGGCCAGAGAGGTGGTGGCAGCCCCAGCCCTGGCAGTGTTGCAGGCCAGGCTGGCTGGGGCTGGGAGCAAGCTGCTCCAGTGGTAGCTCTTAGCTTTCTTGGGCCCCTGGGCACTCTGCTGCCTCCCCTGCAGTGACTAGCACCCAGCAGCCAGCTCCTTCTGTGGCAGCACCAAGCCAAGCACTGTGCCCCAAGCCTAGAGCCTTGCCTGGGCTTCTGGGGAGCCAAGGGCAGGCCCTGGCCCTTGGCCTTGCTGAAGCTCATCCCCTTGGCCAAGCTCATTCAATTCAATTGGAACAGGTCTGGCTGTTTCTCTACCGCAGCACTGCAGGGATTTGTCACAGACTTGATGATCTTGGAGGTCTCTTCCAACCTTGCTGATTGTGTGTCTGAAGTTGCAGAAATGATCTATTGAGTATGAGCAAAAAACCCTGAACTATGCACCCAGTTCTCAACAGGCTTCAAGCCATCATGAGCTGTCTGCCCCAGCAATTCCTCTCTCTGCAAGGAATACTATGCAAACAAAGGTCTCCCAGGAACACCAGGGAAAGCTTTCTTGCAGAAAAGAATGTGATGTTTCTCCAGTTTCTAGGGATGATGAAAGGCTTTGCTTCTCTCTCCATCCTAATGGAGTTGCTCTGGAAAAAGCAGGTGGACTCTCTTCCAAGCCACTTCCCAGATCCATAATTCCAGTAACAGCTTGACTTCCCCTCACTGTGCCACCACCTTTAATAGCTCTTGACAGACGAATACTTGATCTTGTTTTCCAGGCTAAATTAGCCCTTTGTTTCCAAGTTGCAATGCTTTAAGGTCAGCCATAGTTTATCCACTGTGTAAATATTCACAAGCTGCCACTGTAGGCATTAGGCTCTCAATCTGGGCAAGGTTTTGCTGTGCTGGGAGGGAACTGTCATTCCTGACACTGCTGCTCAGCTTGGACCAAGAGGAGCAGAGCAGCAGCTGCCAAGAGCATGAAGGAGCAGAGGAGGCTGCATTCTTTTAATACTCAATAGAAAGTAACCCTGCAGAAATTTGTTCTCGCTGTTGGCAATGCAGAAAATTAACAAAGGAAAACAGAGAAAGGCCTGCCACAGAAGGAGCTGGCTGCTGGGTGCTAGTCACTGCAGGGGAGGCAGCAGAGTGCCCAGGGGCCCAAGAAAGCTAAGAGCATCCTGGCCTGGAGCAAAGCTAGTGTGAGCAGCAGGAGCAGAGCAGGGAGCATCCTCCTGTGCTCAGCACTGGGGAGCTCACCCCTAGAGTGCTGGGCTCAGGGCTGGGCCCCTCAGGCCAAGCAGGAGCCAGAGGCATTGCAGTGTGTGCAGAGAAGGGCAAGGAGCCTAGGGAGGGCTCTGGAGCACAAGTGTGCTGAGGAGCAGCTGAGGGCACTGGGCTTGCTTAGTGTGGAGCAGAGGAGGCTCAGGGCAGAGCTGAGCTCTCTCTGCAGCTCCCTGCAAGGAGCTGGCAGTGAGCTGGGGGTAGCTCTGTGCTGCAGGCTTAGCAGGGACAGCAGGAGAGCAAATGGCCTCAAGTTGCCCCAGGGGAGCTTGAGCTTGGATGCAAGGAGGAATTTGTTCCCTGCAAGGCTTGTTGAGTGTTGGCCCAGGCTGCCCAGGGAGGTGCTGCAGTGCCCATCCCTGGAGGGCTTGAAGAAGCATCTAGCTGCTCTCCTTAGGGCCATGGCTTAGTGGCATGGCACTGCTAGGGATGCTGGAGCAGCTCACAGCTCTCTGCCAACCCTCATATATATAAGCATATATAATGCTTAGAAATATGGGAAGGGTGAGTGTGAGGAGGAGAGAGCCAGGCTCTGCTCCATGGCATCCAATGGTAGGGCAAGAGGCAATGGGAGCAAGTTGGAGCACAGCAGGTTTAGTATTAAGCTGAGGAGGAACTTGTTTGCAGTTCAGGTGCCAGAGCACTGGCCCAGGCTGCCCAGGAGCCTGTGGAGTCTCCTTGTCTGGAGCCATTGCAGAGCTGCCTGGACACATTGCTGTGTGAGCTGGTCTAGGTGCTCCTGCTCTGGCAGGGGGGTTGCACTAGATGAGCTTTCTAGGGCCCTGCCAACCCCTGACATACTGGGATACTGGTATGACTCTGTGGCTCTGGATGTCAGAGTCTCAGGCTCTGCCCAGGCACCATGTCCATCACCTTGAAGGAGCAGAGGATGGTGCAGAGAGCCTGAGCCCAGTTTAGCTCTGACTGGAACTCAGCTTTGTCCTGTGGCAAAAACTGCATGTCTCAGCAGAATGTGGGCAGATGGAAGTGATTTGGTTATTGAGAATCTGTTATTTTCTGCTCTGTGCCATGTGGTGTTGGTGAATACTAAAGCAGCAGTGCTGAGATTCTCAAGCCACAAAATACTTAAGGTTTTTTTCCCACATGGCCTCTCAGCAGTAAGAGTAAAGCAAGTCTGTTATTTACAGAACTCTTCAGCTCCCAGAGCTGGGCAGGGAGGTGGGCACATGGCCCACAGAGCATCACATTGCTAGTAAGAATTTAACAGTCTTCAACTCCCTTTTGTGGGAGGGAGCATGTGCTTTGATAATAATAAAACCTTTCCTGGTCAAGAGCTCCAAAGTTTAAAGGCTTAACTGTACCCTGAGAGTGGCAACTGTCCCCATCTCTCATTGCCTGCACTCAGCTTGCCTTTCTTAGCATCACAGCTCCCTTGCTGACCACAAAGTCTGGAGCCTGCTTGTGGCTCTTCTCAGGGCTTTATTCTCTGCCTTCCTTATTCTTCAGTTCAGTGAATAAGCTCCATAAAGGACTCAGGTCTGCAGGTGATGGCAGTGAGTGCTGGCATTGTGTCCTCTCATCCCTGGGGTTTAGTGTCTGCTGCTCCTGACAGCATCCTCTTTGGCCCCTGGGCACCATGGCTGTGTCACCTTGCACTTGACCATACATCCTGTTGTTTTTTCCTTCCTGGAGTGGGGGGAAAGGGAGTAACAGAGAATTTCTGACACTCAATGGTTGGCCCAGCCCTAAACCTTGACAGCTTGAAAGGAGTCTTTCCAAACCATCTATCTAGAAGGAGCACTGTGCCACCTACACAGGAGGTCCTAAAGAGCTCCTTTCAGCAGGATCCATTGCCCTGTGTCCCTCCAGCATGTCCCTTTGCTCTTGGCACAGCAGCAGCCTGGCTCCAGCCCTTCTGATGGGCACAGCAAGCCAGTGGCTACTGCTGCTGCAGGGAGCTAGGGAAGCAGCACAAAGTGCTTGCAGCTGTTCAGCTTGGGCAGCTTGCCTTCCATAAGACTTGATCAGAGCTTTCACTAGTTTATTCACCCCATCAAATGCAACCTGTGTGCTAAGCACTGGCAAGTGCCTCTTGTTGCTCTTTTAACAGGCTAGAACATGCTCTCTGCCTAAAGATCAGCCTGTAAAGCATTCAGTAGCTCCCAGCTTAGTCTGTCTTGTGCTCTGTGAGCATGTCCACCACTTGTAATCTTTATTCTGATGTTTTGCAATGGAATCACAGAATCCTTAAGGTTGGCAGAGACCTCTAAGCTTATCAAGTCCAACCATACCCATCCCTAAGGCCCTGAAGGAGAGCAGCTAACTGTTTCCTAAACCCCTCCAGGAAGAACTGGAGACAATTGTCTTTAAGCCTTCAGCTGTGCCTCTGTCTATTTGCAACCAGAGAGCTAACATGAAACTACTCCTTCCCCTGCTTGCCAGGTATGACTTTGTGGAGGTGGAAGATGTGTCCGAGACCAGCACGGTGCTCCGAGGCCGGTGGTGTGGCCACAAGGAATTGCCTCCCAGAATAACATCCAGGACAAACCAGATCAAGATCACCTTCAAATCTGATGACTACTTTGTAGCTAAGCCTGGATTCAAGCTTTGTTACTCGCTGGTGGTAAGTCCCTGAGCTGGAGATGGACTTGAGTCGAGAAGAGCTGCAGGACTTGAGGGCTGAATGGTGTAGCTCAAAGTGTTGTCATTCCAGCAACGACACTAACACAGAGCAAAGTGTTTCTGATCATTCTGTCCTTAAATACAAAACAAAGGCAAGGCCAGCCCCAGAGTTACCACCTCTCAGAAGCCCTGGCATGTTCTCCACTGCCAGTGCTGCAGAAAGAGCAAAGTTCCTAGCTGCTTTTGCTCTTCATTTGAGGTCAAATCAAAATGCCCTGAGGGCTTGTGGCTGTGATTCTGAGTTTGAGATGTTCTGCAAGCAAAGCTGTGGCTGTGTGCTTGAAGCACCTCTAAACCTTCTGCTTTGTCTCTCTGCAGTGCCAATGAGATGAAAACCTCCTCTGTGCTTCTGTTTTTCTTTAAGGAGCAGGAGTGCTTATTGCTCTAAGTATATTTGGATACAACTTGTATCATCCTGATTAATATCCTCATGCTTTTGGTGCAGTGTAGCTTGAAAGAGGCAGGTTTTGCCAAGGCTCAGGAAAGGGTAAGCATTCATTTATTCTGCTGCCATCACTGTGTTTTTTCATAGCCATCCCACTTCTTACTCCCTTTTTAGTCCATCTGCTGTTATTTAACAAGAATCAGAAAGCCTGGCCTGGCAATAAGGCAATAAGATTGATGGTGTAACAGCAGAGATCCACTGTTTGAGTCATTGCAGCTTTATATCCACGTGTGCCTCTGCATGCTAAAGAGTCCATAAACAGAACCTTCTCAAGGAAACTCTCCAGTCATAAACATTGTGCTCCCTGGCATGGAAATGGTCAGATTGTAGTGGAGTCAGCAGTACACGGCGAGTAAATCCTGAGCTCTAACTTACTCTAATCTCAAGGTAATAGACCAAAACTAAAATGTAGGCAGAACAGTCTAGGAAAAGAGCAGCAGGCATCCCAAAGAAGTGAAGCAGCCTCTCTTCACCCTGCTCATGTTTCAGTGCAGCCACCAAAACCTCTGCTGCATTCAGCAAGCTTTATGCCAGAGCATCTACAACCACTCTGATGCTATTTGGCTTTCCAGAAAGGAACTGGATCACTCGGAAAACACAGGCCATGCTGAGCACTGCTGACCCTTCAAGGTTGGACTCATTGTGAGCATGAATGAAGCATTCCTCTCCTTTGTAACTTTTTCTCCAAGATAAGGCTACTCCAATATCTGCAAGAGGGCTGGGGAAGGACTTGTTAGGATGTCAGGTAGTGCTAGGACTAAGGGGAATGGATCCACACTAGAGTTAGATATTCTTTACTGAAAAGGTTGTTGAGTGTTGGCCCAGGCTGCCCAGGGAGGTGCTGCAGTGCCCATCCCTGGAGGGCTTGCAGAAGCATCTAGCTGCTCTCCTTAGGGCCATGGCTTAGTGGCATGGCACTGCTAGGGATGCTGCAGCAGCTCATGATTCTGTGATGCATCTGCAGTTCCTCCCATGGAAGTTCTTTGCTTGTTTGAAGTCAGTTTATACAATCTCCCCCTTATTTTTTTTTCCCCCTCTGAAGTGAATTTCTTCCAGTGTCCTAATTTTGGAAGTGAGTGTTCACAAGATTGAACCTTGTGTTTTACAAGGCCACATTAGCATAGTAGCTTGGTCAGGGATGTGCTCCAACAATCAAGGTGAATGTTGGGAATGAAAATTCCCACCCCTGCATCTAATTGCATTTTAATGAGACAGTTAAAAAAAACTGCTGGGATTCTATTTGCTAATTAAAAGCATTCTTATTGCAAAAGGCACATATTTGTTCTGCGTTTCTAACAGTAAATTGTTATTGCCTTACTAATTGTTTCATTAATCCTCAATGAAATCCATCTTTTGGAGCTTTGAGTAAAATCCTTCTTGGAAAGGACTAGGAGAGAAGAGCGTGAAAAGCAAACTTAATTATTTGGGAGCTGTAAGGCAACTGTGGTGGAGATGTGGTGCTAAAGAGGAGAAGATCAGGCTGTTCATCCCAGGATAAACCTGTCTGTCCAAGGGGATGCTGCAGTGCCCATCCCTGGAGGGCTTGAAGAAGCATCTAGCTGCTCTCCTTAGGGCCATGGCTTAGTGGCATGGCACTGCTAGGGATGCTGGAGGAGCTTGGAGCTCCTCCTTGGACAAGGACATGATGTACTTGACATCTTCTCAAACACAACAAGCATGTTCTTTTCAAACCCAGTATCCTGTCCCCAATAGTTGACTCTCCCCAGACTTAGAGGCATGATTGCTTTAGAACAGTTTTAGGTGGTGAAGGTTTGCATTTCCCTCCTGGCAGCACTGCCTTGGGTTGAGGAGTCCTGAGGAAGTCAGTGACACAGAGGAAATTCCTCCTTTTCCAAGGTAAGTTAGAGATACTAAGACAAAAAACAGAACAGGATCCTCCAGTGCAGTACAAAAGATCTGCCCATGTTAAGACTGGAATAAAACCCCCAAAGAACCAGAGTTTATTCTTTGTGGAAGCTCCAAAGCCTCCTGGCAGGAGCTAGCAGAAGGGAGAGCAGGGATGCCACGTAACAGTTATTTATTCATCAGGGACTAAGTGATGAAGAGAGGTTTAATTAACTTCTTGGGGCTTCTGGTGCAAGGCTGATCCCTGCTGCTGCCCTGGCTCTTCCCAGGCCCTGTTCCTGCTCTGGGTTTTCCTCAAGCTGAAGGTGCAGCTTCCCTTGAATGTGTTGGAGAAGAGTAGCAAGTCAGGCTCCTTTCAGACTCTTCTTCTGCCAGGCTGCCCGAGGGAGTGACTGGTGACCTGAAAGGTGCTAGAGCTCCAAAGGTGCTCTGAGGAGCTGGGGAACAACCCTCACAGCAGCTGTGGCTTGCAGCTTGTCTTCTCCATCAAAACAAGAGCTGGATGTCTTCAGAGTCTGCTGGAGATGTGGGCTGCCAGGCTCAGCTTTGTGCTATTTCCTCACCTCTGTGTCAGTGTTATCCTCCCAAAGTGAGCAGCACCATCCTGCTCTGGGATGCTCTAGCCCAAGTTTGGGTTGCAGGGCCTGTTTGGATGGGTTTTTTGGTGTCATTCTTGGCAAGCTGAGGAAAACAAGGCATTGTGTCTAATGCATGTTTCATTGCTTCCAGCATCAATCTTCCCCTTGTTTACTGCAGCAGCTGTAAATGATGGAAAATACTTTACAGCCCTGGAAGAGATGAAAATGATTGTTTGAAGATTGCTGAGTCTAAATTTAGGGGGGGGTGGGGGGGTTGTTCAGGAATGTGTGACACAGCCAGACATGGAATCTGATCAGCTGAAGATGTGAAGCCATTCAGAACAGAATTGTCTGTGCTGCAAATGCATTGATTCTTCATCTAGTCTCATTTGGAACTATAGCAAGCAGAGGAGCACACTTCATGGGAGATTAAACCATAGACTAATAGATCACTGATACAAAGACAGTTTTATTTGCCCTATTTTTAATGCCATACCATTGGCTGCAATTATATTCTGTCCTGGGAGTCTAAGTTCAGATCTTTGCAGAGTGCTCTCACACCTCTTTGCTTATTGCTTCCTGCAGCAATGATGTCCATGCTTGGCTTTTCATCATACAAGCTCTTGCAGGATCCTACCACCCATTCAACAAGCCTCCATATCCCAAACTGGCAGCAGACACTAGTAAACACTCTGGATGTGAGCTAAATGCCACTTCTAGAGTCCTGGGCTCAGTTTGGGGCTTGCAGTGAGCTGGGGGTAGCTCTGTGCTGCAGGCTTAGCAGGGACAGCAGGAGAGCAAATGGCCTCAAGTTGCCCCAGGGGAGCTTGAGCTTGGATGCAAGGAGGAATTTGTTCCCTGCAAGGCTTGTTGAGTCTTGGCCCAGGCTGCCCAGGGAGGTGCTGCAGTGCCCATCCCTGGAGGGCTTGAAGAAGCATCTAGCTGCTCTCCTTAGGGCCATGGCTTAGTGGCATGGCACTGCTAGGGATGCTGCAGCAGCTCACAGCTCTCTGCCTAGCTCAGGGATTCTGTAAAGCAGAGGCACAAGGTTGTTTGCTCTCTCACATTTATTAGCATGGCTAGTTTGGAGCCTCAGGCTGTTTCCAATATGCAGTTTGCTGTGGCAGGAGAATGGTTCTGTCCTGGGACAGGAGTCATGCAATATCTGCTCAATCTCTAGCTCATTTCAGTCACTCATCTAGATGTAGCCCTAACGTTCTAACATGGATGTTGGTATTTGCTTGGAGCCATGGGATGAGGCTAAGGGGATGAGCTTCAGCAAGGCCAAGGGCCAGGGCCTGCCCTTGGCTCCCCACAAGCCCAGGCAAGGCTCTAGGCTTGGGGCACAGTGCTTGGCTTGGTGCTGCCACAGAAGGAGCTGGCTGACAGTTGACTGAATGGCCAAATGGAAGATGTTCTCTTTTGACCTAGCCTTCATTCATAGTATTACTTGTAATTCATGGTATTACTTATAATAATTCATAGTATCACAATAATTCATGGTATTAATTAAAATTCATAGTATTGCTTCTAATAATTCATAGGATTGCTTCTAATCATAGTATTATTTGCAATAACTCATAGTATCACTTACAATAATTCATAGTATTACTTAAAATCCATAGTATTGCTTACAATAATTCATAGTATTGCTTACAATAATTCATAATATTGCTTACAATAATTCATAATATTGTTTGTAATAATTCATAGTATTGCTCCTAATGATTCATAGTATCACTTGCAATAATTCATGGTATCACAATAATTCATTGTATTACTTAAAATTCATAGTATTGCTTACAATAATTCATAGTATTGCTTCTAATAATTCATGGTATCACAATAATTCACAGTATTACTTCTGATAATTCATAGTATTACTTCTGATAATTCATAGTATTACTTCTGATAATTCATAACATTACTTGCAATAATTGATAGTATTACTTAAAATTCATAGTATTGCTTACAGTAATTCATAGTATTGCTTGCAATAATTCATAGTATCACAGCAATTCATAGTATTACTTAAAATTCATAATATTGCTTACAATAATTCATAGTATCACAACAATTCATAGTATTACTTAAAATTCATAATATTGCTTACAATAATTCATAGTATTACAATAATTCATAGTATTGCTTACAATAATTCATGGTATCACAGTAATTCATTGTATTACTTAAAATTCATAGTATTACTTGCAATAATTCATGGTATCACAATAATTCATAGTGTTACTTGCACTAATTCATAGTATTACTTGCAGTAATTCATAGTATCACAGTAATTCATAATGTTACTTAAAATTCATAGTGTTACTTGCACTAATTCACAGTATCACTTATCATTGCTCTTTGTAAGGATGATGCTAAGAGGAAATGGTCCCTGCCTTCTCCAGAGCTGCTGTATCCTTGCTGTGTTTGTGATTATTCTCCCTTTAGCAAGGTTTCTGCAAGTGCTGTTTGTTGTTTTCCTAGCAAAGCCAGTCCAGGCAGGAGGGTGAACAAATTGCTTTGCTTTGCATTAGCTAGGAAACAGAGCAGAGAATCCAGCAGCATCCTCTAGGAGAGAGCTCAGGAACAAATGGATCCTTCCCAGAAATCAATAGGCTGAGATTGCTGCCAGGACACCTCCTGTCCCTTCCCTTTGGGCATTGTGTCCTCAGCTTTGGGATGGAATTGGCTCAGCTCCGTTAGGTTATTTTCATGAGGATGATTATTGTTGTTATCCCTCTCATGTTTCTCCCAATCACATCTGGAAGTGTGAGCATGCCTGGCAGAGCACTGAGATCCTCCTCACAGAGCAAGGGCAAACTTGGACTGTTACATGGAATTAGAATGTGTTTGTTAATTGTTATTTTCCACTGATGGTTGAGTGTGCTCACTTCTAGAAAAATAGGTAGGAAACCCAAGTGGGAAAGAAGACAGAAAATGAATAGCTAGCTCCTAGGAGGATTTTTACTCCTGTTCCTGGGGCCTCTGAGGGCATTCCCATTTGTATTTAGTCCCAGCAAGGAGGAGGAGCTGGAATAACCAGCTGTCACTGCCTTCTCTTAACTCTGAAGGACTTTTTTTTGCCCACCTAGACACTACCAGGCTCATCTTGAACAGCCTGGGCCAAGACTTAACCCTTGCAGGGGAGAAATTCCTCCTTGTATCCAATCTAAACCTCCCTGCTGCAACTTGATTTGTCCTTCCAGGCTCTGCAAGAAAGGAGGAGAGGGTTTTGTAATCCTGAGCACCACTTGGATGTTCCTCCTTGAAAGAGCTGCAAGCACAAGCCATAGATAATAATAAGCTTCCAAGTGTAGAGGTTGAAAGCTCTCTGAGAAGCCAAGAATGGCTGCAGCTGCCTTGAGGGATGGTGGAACAAAGCCATCTAGTTGGGAATAGTTTATGCAGATGGAATGCAATCACAGAGGCAAAATGTGCAGTCATCAGCTTGGAGCTCCAAGAAGGAGGTGGCACACATCTCTCTCTGAGCTTTGGCATCAAGCACCTCAAAGGCTCACGGACTTAGGAAACCATTTGGATATCTGTAATTATCCAACACAAGGACACCAGCACTTCCAGCACAAAATTAGGCCTTGTGCAGGGTCTTGTGGAGACATTGTGAGGCAGATTGTTCCTGCTTGCACATCATGCCTCACAACTCCATGCCACTTTTTGTCTGGAAGTGCTGAATGGAAGCTGATGACAGACAGGAAATGATTTCCAAGTTTTGCAAGTACATGACCAAAGGATCCATAAGCTTTTCCAACCCATTTTTCATCTCCTTTAACTCATGACTTGTCCAGAAGTGGGCAACCAAATGTGCAGGGAATGTGGCCAAGGTCACTGCTCCTGAATGATTTATGCCCTGAGCATAGCATTTAGCATCACAGAATTGTCAGGGTTGGGAGGGAGCTGCCAGCTCCTCTATCCCAACCCCCCTGGCACTAGAGCAGCTTGCTGCCAGCCCCAGCCAGCCTGGCCTGCAACACTGCCAGGGCTGGGGCTGCCACCACCTCTCTGGCCAACCTGGCACAGTGGCTCAGCACCCTCCTGGCNGAAAGGACAAGGGGCAATGGTTTTAAATTGGAGAGGAGTAGATTGAAACTGGACATTAGAAAGAAGTTGCTCCCCACAAGGGTGGTGGAACACTGGCCCAGGTTGCCCAGGGAGGTGGTTGAGTTCCCATCCCTGGAGGCATTGCAGGTGAGGCTTGCCAGGGCTCTGGGCAAGCTGCTCTAGTTGGGGATGTCCCTGGCCACTGCAGGGGGGTTGCACTAGATGAGCTCCAGAGCTCCCTACAAACCGAGATGGTTCTATGATTCTAAGTGCCCTGGGTTCAGGTGCCCATGTGCCAGTAGCTGGGAAAAGGAGGAACCTGAATGGAAGTAGCATTCTTTAGGAATGACACATGGCAAGGGCCTCTTGCTGTAAAGAGTTGAAAAAAAGGTGTTGAGACATTTTGGAGGTGCTGCAGTTCATTTAGGACATTGTCTTTGTGCTGATTTTTTTTCCTGTGTTGTTTTCCCCTTAGGATGATTTCCAGCGTGCAGCCTCAGAAACCAACTGGGAGTCAGTCACAAGCTCTGTCTCAGTAAGTAATCTATTCCTGTTTTGCCCATGAATGACTTGAATCCAGCTCACTCAAATGGCAGCTGCACAGAGCAACCACATATCCACCTTTGGCAGAGTGAAACAGAGTAAAATAAGTGTTTATCCAACTCACACTGGTGGCAGTGAATGTGCTTTTGAGTAGAAAAGGTTCAGGAGATGCCATCCTGTTGTAACCACAGGAGATATCCTGTGGGAAACTTTTCTTGCTTTCAGACTCATCCTGCCCAGATGAAAATGCAAGGTTAGAACCTCCTGGCAATTTTCAGTTGTAAAATGTCATGACCTAAATGGAAGAGCATCCCTAAAAGAGACTCAGAGCAGGCATGACCCCAGTGCTGGTGGCATCTTTGTTACAGTGACTGCCAGGAGATGCCAGTGGAGCAGCAATAAATCAAACATGGAGAACATTCCACTGATTAGTGCTCCAAGCAAGGCAGCAAGGGGAGAGAAAACTCTCTGCTGCCAGAATTAGAAGAGGTTAAGCCAATCTCACTCGTGTTTATCCTTGAGTTTGCAAAGCACACTTGCCCTTCAGGAGAGGATGCCTTGATAGCCTTGAACTAATTGTGCTGAAAGTCCTGAGTAGTCATTGAGCAGGGCAGAGATCTGCTGGCTGTGCCAAGCAGGAGATGCTGAAACACTGCTTTTTACTGCAAGATATGGACTCATTTTTCATTCTAATGAATGGGAGACTATTTGGTTGAGAAAGGTGGTGGGCTGATGTTTAAAAAGCTAAGCCTAGGGCTCCCTCATCAGGTAACCAGGAAAATGAGATCAGGGCTATCAAGTTACTTGGTTTGCCCATGTCATACCTTCAGAGACTCACAGAACCACACACTGTCAGGGTTGGAAGGGAGCTGCAAGCTCCTCTAGTCCCAACCCCCCTGCCATGGGCAGGGATACGTAGCAAAGGCTGAGCCAGCTAAGATGGGTCAGTAATTCAGTGAACCCTGAGAGCAGTGTGTCAGTGCCTGTTTTGAGTTGTTTGAAGTGGTGCTGCCCTGTGTTGCAAGTACACTGAGCTGTATGTCACTCTTAGGGGGTCTCCTATCCCTCTCCATCAGTGACTGACCCAACGCTGACAGCTGAGGCTCTCGACCAGACCATTGCTGCTTTTGATACAGTGGAAGAGCTCCTCAAACACTTCAACCCAGACTCCTGGCAAGAAGATCTGGAGAACTTGTACACAGAGAGTGGTCACCACTATCGAGGCAGGAGCTACCATGACAGGAAGTCTAAAGGTAGGCAAAGACACTCTATCCATCCTCTGGGGCGAGGGCAAGCTCTTCCTTCACTCCTCATGAAAATGCCCATTGCTCAGGTGTGAGATCCTGGTGCCTGAGTTCCTAGGAGAAGGCATAGAATCCTTAACTCTTTTCTGACTGGGTAGCTGCTCTCCTGAGAAATCAGGCCCGTTAGGATGAACCCACAAATCAAACCCTAGGCCCCTTTGTCAAGGACAGATGGTTCTCAGCTTCACTCTCTTGGACATTGCTTTGTGTGTAAGGCATGGGGTTCCTAATTACCTCCACTCTCCTCCTCCTTTAAATACCCTGCTTTTAGGGAGTTTTTTTTTCTCTGTTGAGTGAGAAATAATCACTTTTATCACATTGTGCTTAGGGAAGCATCTGGTGCAGACACCTGGCCATGCAGCTGGGTTGTTAGGATGGGAATGTCTCACTGTTGTTCATTATGTTGGAGGAAAACATTGTGAGGCTTTCACATCTTGGGATGGAATTGAGGAAAGCATGCAGTTCTGGCTTGTGTTTTCTTGTTTCCTTCTGTCAGCTCAAATCACCTAACCTAATGGGAAACAGAGCAAAGCCCATAATGAGAAAGAAACACTTGTTTACACATAGCATCAGGAAGGTTGGCAGAGACCTCTAAGCTCATCAAGTGCAATCATACCTAGCACTGCCATGCTGATTCCTTCCTACTGCAGAGTGAGAACAAATGAACTTCATTATTTGCTTCTTCCTTCCTTCCTCTGCTGCTGGACTAGAAGATCTCCAGAGGTCCCTTCCAACCCCTAACATTCTGGGATCAGTACTTGCACATCAAGGGCAATTTCATCAGGCTTTTCAGTGCATGGCTACCCCAGAGCACGAGTCCACAGCTCTCCCCAGCCCTGCCTTGGCTCTAGCCTAAGAGACCTGCAAAGACTTCTGAAAGTCATCAAAACTAGGCTTTGGAAGGCTGGTGAGAAAAGCCTTTCCTTTCCAAATGCCCTTTGCCAAGTCACCTCTTGCCATTTCAGTTGAGCAGCTTAAGGACTGGAGCTAATGTTGTGACAGTGTGATGGATATAATATGCTCTGTGCAGGAACCTCTCCAGCACCCTGCTCCTCTAGCTGCTGCTGCTCCCCTCCTCTGCCAGCCTCATTACAAAGGCTCATTTCTGTGTTGATAACACAGCACTGATAATAGGTATCAGCTCCTTGCAGAAGGGAGCACTGGTGAGCCTGAGGAAAAAAATCATCTGCAACAGAGCAAATTTTGTTCAGTTGCCCACACATCTTCTCCTGGACGCAGATGTCAGTTCATAGAATCACAGACTTGTCAGGGTTGGGAGGGAGCTTCCAGCTCCTCTATCCCAACCCCCCTGGCACTAGAGCAGCTTGCTGCCAGCCCCAGCCAGCCTGGCCTGCAACACTGCCAGGGCTGGGGCTGCCACCACCTCTCTGGGCAACCTGGCACAGTGGCTCAGCACCCTCCTGGCCAACAACTTGTGCCTAAGAGCCAAGCTCCAGCTGCCCTCCTCTAGTGTGGATCCATTCCCCTAGGCCTAGCACTGCCTGACAGCCTCACAAGTCCCTCCCCAGCTCTCTTGGAGCCCCTGCAAGGCCACAAGAAGCTCTCCTGGGAGCCTTCTGTGCTCCAGCCTGAGCAATGCCAACTCTCTGAGCCTGTGCTCAGAGCAGAGGTGCTGCAGCCTCTGAGCATCCTCGTGGCCCTGCTCTGGACACCTTGCAGCCCCTGCAGCTCTTTCTTGTGCTGGGGGCTCCAGAGCTGGCCCCAGCACTGCAGCTGAGGTGTGCCCAGAGTGCAGTAGAGAGGAGAATCACCTCCCTGCCCCTGCTGCAGCCCAGCCTAGGCTTGGCTTGCTGGGCTGCAAGTGCACCCTGAGGGCTCCTGGGGAGCTTCTCCTCCTCCAGCAGCATCCCAAGTCCTTTTCCTCAGGGCTGCTCTCCAGCCTCTCCCTGCCCAGCCTGGATCAGTGCTTGGCATTGCCCTGACCCAGCTGCTCTCCAGCCTGGATCAGTGCTTTAGATAGGAGCAGAGGAACTGAGTTTGAATCTAGGAGTGAGATAATCCAAATGTCCCGCTCAAACCTTTACTAATGAATGTCCTTTTGCCTTGCAGTTGACCTGGACAGGTTGAATGATGATGTGAAACGTTACAGCTGCACCCCAAGGAACTACTCAGTCAATCTGAGGGAGGAGCTGAAGCTCAGCAACGTTGTGTTCTTCCCACGGTGCCTGCTGGTGCAGCGCTGCGGAGGCAACTGTGGCTGTGGCACTGCCAGCTGGAGATCCTGCACCTGCACAGCAGGAAAAACTGTCAAGAAATACCATGAGGTATTCCCACTCTTTTTATTTATTTATTTATTTATTTTGGCAAGTTTTGCTCAGTATTTATTCCTGGTGTGGGTTCTGAAGGCTTTTCTCAGAGCTGTGTGTGCTGCTTAGATTGATTATCACAGGATGCTAGGAGCTGGCAGTGACCTCTGGAGCTCAGCTAGCCCAAGGCCTGGCACAGCACAGAGCCTAGAGCAGCTTGCCCAGCATGGGCTCCAGTTGCCTTGGGAATCTCTGCAGAGATGGAGACTCCAGCAGCTCCCTGGGCAGCCTGGGCCAGGGCTCCAGCATCCTCCCAGGAGCAAAGTTCCTGCTGCTGTTCAGCTGCAGCTTGCTGGGGGCTAGTTTGTGCCCATTGCCTCTAGTGCTGTCCCTGGGCACCCCAGAAGCAAGCGTGGCCCCAGCCTCCTGCCCCCCAGGCTGGAAGGATTGCTAAGCATGGCTCAGCTCTGCCTCAGGCTGCTCTGCTCCAGCCTAAGCAGCCCCAGCTCTGGCACACAGATGCTCCAGTGCCCTCAGCATGGCAGTGTCCCTGCTCTGCAGCCTCTCCAGCACCTCCAGATCTTTCTTGTACTGGGGGCTCCAAATAATAACAATAAAAAGGGAAATCCAGTTGCTCACAGCCTTGGTCGAGTGACTGTACTGTAATTATTTCTTAGGAACAATAATAACATTTGTTGTTAAATTCTTGACCACTAGTTTCAAAATGGATAGAAATGGGAAGCTTCTCTCAAAAATCAGCTTTTCCCATTTATCTTATCCCTTTAAGAAGAGCACAGATAACCAATAGCATGGCTGTGCTTCACCAAATATCTGGTGAGCTTCATGTTTCAGTGGCAGAAGATGGAGAGCAACTCTGGATGCTCTTTTAGAGAGTGAAATTTGCACTTGGCAGAACTTATTTTCAGCTCTTGCAAGGCAGCACTATATAATCTCCTCCTGCTCATCTAAAAATATCTTCATCTGAGCATGCCACCCAATTATATTTGCCTGAGATTGATGAAAGAGGAAGCATCACAAGTGCAAAACAGTTAACAGATCCAAGTTCTGATACAGAGGAAAGATCTTACTCTGCAATTTTGGGAAGTTCTCTAAATCCAAAGGTCACACACAGTTTAGCTCTCCTCTGAGCAGAAGAAACCAAGCATTATGGGCATGTGGCTCATCATTTAGCATTCTTCTAGTAGGATAATAGCCTAAAATAACAACACAGACCCAAAGCTCTGCTCTTTCTTGCCAGAGATAGTTATAGGCTATGAGGAACAAGAAAACAAAGTGTTTGCTCAGTGGCAGCATTCAAACCTAAGGGATTACTACATGGAGATGGGATTATTAGTTCAATGTTTTATTTCATTGGTTGTTTATTTTCATTTATGAAAAAATGAGAGGGCACTGGGCTTGCTTAGTGTGGAGCAGAGGAGGCTCAGGGCAGAGCTGAGCTCTCTCTGCAGCTCCCTGCAAGGAGCTGGCACTGAGCTGGGGGTAGCTCTGTGCTGCAGGCTTAGCAGGGACAGCAGGAGAGCAAATGGCCTCAAGTTGCCCCAGGGGAGCTTGAGCTTGGATGCAAGGAGGAATTTGTTCCCTGCAAGGCTTGTTGAGTGTTGGCCCAGGCTGCCCAGGGAGGTGCTGCAGTGCCCATCCCTGGAGGGCTTGAAGAAGCATCTAGCTGCTCTCCTTAGGGCCATGGCTTAGTGGCATGGCACTGCTAGGGATGCTTGGGCTTGCTGATCTTCTGTGGTTCTGTGCTACAGAGTGGAAAGAAAAAATGTGGAAGTGAAACACAACTGTGTCCCAGTTAACACTGCTCAGGGCCATGAAGAGCTGTGGGTGCCCTGAGGGCCTCAGCACTTTTTCCCTCAAATCTCTCTCAGCACATCCTAATCAATGCTTTTCTCTTGCTCCTTCCAGGTGCTGAAATTCATCCCTGAGGCTGGCCATCCCAGAAGAAGAGGCAGAACCAGGAACAACATGGCTTTAGTTGATCTCCAGCTGGATCACCACGAGCGTTGTGATTGTGTCTGCAGCTCCAGACCTCCCCGATAAAAGAGAGATCCAGAGAAGGGGAAAAAGAAAACCCCAACACCTGCTAATTGCAGCTTCCTGGAGGGTTACCTTCCAGCAGGATTGCTCTGAGGACTTGTACTCATTAATCATTTGAACTTTGCTACTAGCCTGCCTTTGCAATTAGCAAAAGTGATGCCTGTGTTTCAGCAGAGCTCTGCTGATGAGTGCCCTGGCAGACACACAGGCACAGCATAGATGCAGCTCTCAGCATCCCACAAGAGAGGATTGGGGTTCTCTGTAGCTAGATTCTGAAGGTGGAAGTTGTCACAGCTCACTCCTAGTTCTTGGGAGGTGAAACAGCAGTTGGCTTAGGGGTTTGTGGTGGTTGAGCTGTTACAGAGCCTTGTGTTTGTTTCTCCCTCTCCAGTTCCTCCACTCCCATTCTGTTGCCATTCCGAGCTGCTCAGCTCTCCTGCCTCTCTGGAGGGCTTTGTGGGGAGAAAAGGAAGAGATTATTGGAGCCTCTATTAGTGTCCAAGGTTTGTCCTGCTCTGAGAGGAAACTTCCCAGTGCTCCTACCCAACAGAGTGAGGTAGAATCAGGACAGTCCATTGTTTCCCTGAAAGAACCCAGCAGAAAAGTCCAATCTCACTGTGTGTGCTCCAGCCACTCCTGGTCTGATCTTAGGGAATGTTCTGCAGATGCTTGGACACTGCTGGTGGCAGAGGGATGCTGGGAGCCATGGGGACTCCTCATAGAGTCTTCCAGGTGCTTCTGGAAGAGCTCCCTCTGGGCTGGGGCTGAGTGTGCTCTCCACCTGCTCAGCCTGCCCCATCCCCAGAGCTGCTCCCAGTTGGCCAGGAGGATTGAGTCCTTGCAAAGGGAAAGAGAGCAGCAGCCCTTTCCTCTTCCTCCCAGCAGCCTGAGGAGTGCCATGTTTCCCCACAAGATTGGCAAGTTCTTTGCTGAAAATACTGATGTGTTGTGCAGTTGTGTTACTGGGAACCAAGAGATGGGAGGAATGAGCATTGTTTGAAATAGGGATTCTTCTACCTTCATCATCTATGCCTTAATCTTAGTTACCTGAGCTTAGCTGCCTCAGCTCAGCTCTGGCTCTTGCCAGGCTTCAACTCTTGACAGTGAAATGTCTTTGAGGTTGCATTTTGCTGAGGCAGATGAACTCATGAAGCTGTGCCTGTCTCTCATGGATAAAAAAATGGGCAACACTTATTAACTTGCAGAAGAATATTACTCCACACCACCTCATCATTAAAGAAGCACTTTAAAAGCTCCAGCAGAGCTTCCTAGGCTTTTGGAAATATTACAAAAGTTCTCTAGCTGTAAAAGGAAAAAAAAACACACAACCAAATCCTTCCCAACTAGCTGTACAGGTTTTTAAATGCTGCTTTAACAGGGTAAAATAGAGGCAAAGAAGTGGAGTTTTGATCATGGGTGTTACAGAGAGACTGGGGAGCATGTTTGGCAGCTGAGGGTTTATGTTTAATAGCAGACATAGGCTACATTAATTCATCAGTTCATCTCGTGTGGGTTGCCTCTTGTGTTTCTCTCTCTCTGACAGAGTGAAGTTGTTTGACAATAGAATCACAGAATCCCTGAGGCTGGCAGAGAGCTGTGAGCTGCTGCAGCATCCCTAGCAGTGCCATGCCACTAACCCATGGCCCTAAGGAGAGCAGCTAGATGCTTCTTCAAGCCCTCCAGGGATGGGCACTGCAGCACCTCCCTGGGCAGCCTGGGCCAAGACTCAACAAGCCTTGCAGGGAACAAATTCCTCCTTGCATCCAAGCTCAAGCTCCCCTGGGGCAACTTGAGGCCATTTGCTCTCCTGCTGTCCCTGCTAAGCCTGCAGCACAGAGCTACCCCCAGCTCACTGGCAGCTCCTGGCAGGGAGCTGCAGAGAGAGCTCAGCTCTGCCCTGAGCCTCCTCTGCTCCACACTAAGCAAGCCCAGTGCCCTCAGCTGCTCCTCACACTGCATTGTAGCTAGTGGAAAGTGGCATGTGCTAGAATATAGCATTTGGAGACCCTTCAAACCAGTAGGTTTTAGCCAATTTTATTACCAAAGTGCCCTCATTTTCTGACTTTCCATTCTTTAGCACCTCAAGCTGGGTTTTAGCAAAACTTGATGGAAACACCCCTTCTACTCCTTGTGTTCTTTTCTTTCCTGTGCTTTAACCTTTGAAATGAAACAAGTGAGGCCTTTTTTTTTATTATTATTATTTATAGTAATTTTTCCTCTCTGGCTCCCAGATGACTACTTTAAAAATGCTCCTGGAAGCTGCCTTGGGAGGTGATTCATCATTTTGCAAAGCAAAGAGAACAGCACTGTAACGAAAGCTTGCCAGCAGAGCTGTTGAGAGCCTTCATTCTTTGGCAGTCTCTAGCTTAAGAAGAGAATCCCAGGGCTGGCAGGGAGCTTCCAGCTCCTCTAGCCCCAACCCAGAGCCTTCTGTGCTCCAAACTGAGCAATCCCAACTCTCCCATCGTGTGCTCAGAGCAGAGGTGCTGCAGCCTCTGAGCATCTTCATCAATATTCATTGGAAAGACTGAACAGCTTAATGGCTTTAGCTAATTGAATTAAATATTAGCATCAGTGGGTCCAGCAGAACAATTCAGCTGTAAAGTAAACCAAAGAAAGATCAGGAAAACTTGCCCTTTTAATTTATTAGTGCAAATTGCAGAAATGTTTTTTTCCATCCCTTTATTTCCTCCTCTTCTCTATGCAATGATTGTTCTGTTATTTACATGCTGGTTTTAACTTTAAAAGTAAAACTATTCCAAGAAATAAAAACCCTAATCAATTCTATTGCTGGAATTGGACATCCCCAAAAAAGATTCTTTATTTCAAACTACTTGATAGGGTTTTTCTTTCCCTGTATTCTTCTGGGACAGAGCCTCCTTTCTCAAGTGCAATCTTTCTCTCTTTGGTGTTGTTGTTATCTTGGTTCAGTGCAGCTTTCCCAGCAGTGGTTTTGTTGTTTTTTTTTACTTTCTGCAGTATGTAATGTGTCTTTCTTTGGATGAAAAATAATAAATACTGCTTTTGAAAGAAGAAACTCTGAAGGGTTATTCAGATTTCAGATGAACTACAACCCATGAGTTAGTGGAAGAGCAGAGACTCTCTGTCCCTGGCTTGGGGCTTGGCCCAGCACTAAGCCTTCACAAGATAGTTTCACCATTCCAAAGGCTAAGGCAGAGACACCTGTGACTCTCAGATGAGGGGAAGGCACTGGATGTGGTTTTTCTCAGCTTTAGCAAAGCTTTCCATGCTGTCTCCTATGGTATCCTCATTGCCAAACTTCAGAAGTGTGGAGTGGGAGACTGTGCTGTGAGATGGATTGGGAAGTGGCTGAAGGACAGAGCCCAGAGATTTGTGGTCAGTGGAGCAGAGTCTAACTGGAGACCTGTGCCTAGTGGTGTGCCCCAGGGGTCAGTGCTGGGGCCAGGACTGTGCAATATATTCATCAATGAGCTGGATGAAGGGGGAGAGTGTTCCCTCAGCAAGTTTGGGGATGATCCCAAGCTTGGAGCAGTGGCTGGCACACCAGGAGCTGTGCTGCCATCCAGAGTGACCTGGACAGGCTAGAGACATGGGCAGGGAGAGACTGAATGACATTTAACAAGGGGAAGTGTAAAGTACTGCATGTGGGAAAGAACAAGCCCATGGATCAGTCCAGACTGGGAACTGATGTGTTGGAGAAGAGCCCTGGGGAAAAAGCTCTAGGAGTGCTGGTGGCTAGGAGGATGCCCATGAGGCAGCAATGTGCCCTTGTGGCCAAGAGGCCAATGGCATCCTAGGATGCATGAAGAGGAGCGTGGCCAGCAGAGCCAGAGAGGTTCTTCTCCCCTCTCCTGTGCCCTGGGGAGGCCTCCCCTGGAATGCTGTGTCCAGTTGTGGGCCCCTCAGCTCCAGAAGGATAGGGAGCTGCTGGAGAGAGTCCAGCACAGGGCCAGCAAGATCCTGAAAGGAGTGGAGCATGTGCCCTAGGAGGACAGGCTGAGAGAGCTGGGTCTCTTCAGCCTGGCCAAGAGGAGACTGAGAGGAGACCTCAGCAATGCTTAGAAATATGGGAAGGGTGAGTGTGAGGAGGAGAGAGCCAGGCTCTGCTCCATGGCATCCAATGGTAGGACAAGAGGCAATGGGAGCAAGTTGGAGCACAGGAGGTTTAGTATTAAGCTGAGGAGGAACTTGTTTGCAGTTCAGGTGCCAGAGCACTGGCCCAGGCTGCCCAGGAGCCTGTGGAGTCTCCTTGTCTGGAGCCATTGCAGAGCTGCCTGGACACATTGCTGTGTGAGCTGGTCTAGGTGATCCTGCTCTGGCAGGGGGGTTGCACTAGATGAGCTTTCTAGGGCCCTTCCAACCCCTGACATACTGGGATACTGTGATACTGTGAGCTGCTGCAGCATCCCTAGCAGTGCCATGCCACTAAGCCATGGCCCTAAGGAGAGCAGCTAGATGCTTCTGCAAGCCCTCCAGGGACGGGCACTGCAGCACCTCCCTGGGCAGCCTGGGCCAAGACTCAACAAGCCTTGCAGGGAACAAATTCCTCCTTGCATCCAATCTCAAGCTCCCCTGGGGCAACTTGAGGCCATTTGCTCTCCTGCTGTCCCTGCTAAGCCTGCAGCACAGAGCTACCCCCAGCTCACTGCCAGCTCCTTGCAGGGAGCTGCAGAGAGAGCTCAGCTCTGCCCTGAGCCTCCTCTGCTCCACACTACCCTTCTAGCTGATGTTAAGATCTGCAGCAGCTGGGCACATCCTTCTCTGCCAGCTGATTTCAGCTTTCCCTTGCTCTTTGTGCAATGGCTTGCTCAGTCACGCTGCTGTTAACACAAATCCAGCAGATGTCCAATTTGTCCTTATTCTCCTAGGGGCTCCAGGAGAGCAGCTCATGAAAATGCAGCAATCAGGATTCTGGTCTCTCATGCTAGGAACTTTAACTTTGTTTGTTGATAATCTTGGTCTAACAGGCTGAAACAGTTGACATCATTTATTTGATCAGTCATTGACAGGTCTGGAGAAATCTACCCTCCTGGCCAACAACTTGTGCCTAAGAGCCAAGCTCCAGCTGCCCTCCTCTAGTGTGGATCCATTCCCCTAGGCCTAGCACTGCCTGACAGCCTCACAAGTCCCTCCCCAGCTCTCTTGGAGCCCCTGCAAGGCCACAAGAAGCTCTCCTGGGAGCCTTCTGTGCTCCAGCCTGAGCAATGCCAACTCTGTCAGCCTGTGCTCAGAGCAGAGGTGCTGCAGCCTCTGAGCATCCTCGTGGCCCTGCTCTGGACACCTTGCAGCCCCTGCAGCTCTTCTTTGGCCTGGCTATCTCCTCCTGAAGCCACAGGAAGGTCAGTTATCCTGCTGGAATACCCTGGCTGGCCTTGCAGCTCAGCCCCACAGCATCCTCCTGAACTTTGTGAGCTCCTGATGTCCAAGAAGCCTTCATGAAACCCTTCTGATCCCTGACAGATGGCCTTCAGTGCAACCTTTACATGCAGATATTCCAGCCCTTGCATTCTGTTGCTCATTTATTTCCAAAGGTCAGGCAAGGATTTGTGTGGCCTCCAGGAATTGATTGCTTGATAGGAATCTGCAGTCTCAGCACTCAAACAACCCCACAGAGGTAAAATACTGCTAGTTTCCTGTTTAAATTCTGTCTTAACACCATTTATGGGACAGATTGCTAAATAAAGCTGAGACATGTAGTGGCTTCCATGGAAAAAAAAAAGACTAATTGGTTTATTTCAATTACAGTGAAGACTCTTGGGTCCAAATTAAGATCCTGACAAGAAAAGGTAAGCAAACTCATTTCACTGACAAAAAAAAACAGCTAATGCCTGCCCAAAATCTTCAGGAGAACAGTGCAGAGGGAACCAGCAATTGGAATGATCAGGATTTAGCTCAGATGGAGGGGCTGCTGGAATTCTTCATCATCCATTCCATGCTTAAACACCTGTACTGTTTTAACTTCCTGTGGTTGGTTTGTTGCTGTTTGGAGTTGGGTTGTGTTTTTTTTTAATTTGTTTTAAAATATGAATTTTCCAGAGGCCAACGAAGGCATAAAGATTGAACTCAGTCACTGCACATTACAGCCAGCAGCGAGAGGAGAGAGGGAAGAGAGAAAGAAGAGAGAAAGAGGAGAGAAGGAAAGAGGAGAGGAGAAAGGAGAAGAGAGGAAAAAAGGAGAGAGAAGAGAGGAGAAAAGAGAGAAAGAGAAGAAGAGAGAAGGAGAGAGGAGAGAGAAGAAGAAGAGAGAAGGAGAGAGGAGAGAGAGGAGAGAAGAGAGGAGAAGGAGAGAGGAGAGAGAAGAAGGATATCCAGCATGGGCTTTGGGGTCTCTTGCATGAGGCCTAAGACTCAAGCAAACAGGTGATTAATTCAGCTAATGAGCAGTTAATTAACATCTAGCATATATAAGGACAGGGATGGGTTTCTATCCTTTTAGGAGACTAAGTTCCTGTGCAGCTCAGCTCTGTTCCTGCAGGACTCTCTCTGTTCTGCCTTCCATCTCAATCCAAGAGTTGCTGAGCTCCAGGATCCAGCTCCTGAGCCCTGGCTGCTGCTGGAGTCCTCCTGCTCCAGCATCCCTGGTAAGGGAGTTACCAGCCAGGGCTTTGGGTCTGGTGTTGGTTTTGTGTGTGTGTGTGTATAAACATATATATATACACATATATATGTATATAAACACTTCATTTTCTTGTTGTTATTTTCATTCCCAATCCCCAGATCTCTCTCTGTTAATTTCCCTTTTCCTGCCTGGAGTGGGGAACAGGAGCTAACAGAGAATCTCTGCCCCTGGCTTGGGGCTTGGCCCAGCACTAACCCTTGGCACTGTGTACTCTGTGTCTTTGCTGATCCTTTGCTGCACTATTCCTGTTAGCAATCTCTGATTCTCTTCCCTGGATCATTTCTGTGAGCTCTTTACTAGCTCTTGCAGCATTTCAGTGCCAATTCTGGAAGCTCTTTAGTTCTTCACCACCATAAAACCCAATCAGCAGCAATCTCCAAGCTGATTCAAAAGGACTTCCAGAGGTCCTTTCCAACCCAAAAAACCATTCTGTGACCATTCCCTTTCCATTTAAAATAGAATCCTCTTCTTTTCCTCTTTCTGAAGGTATTTGGAACACTTTTCTTTGTGTATAAAGCTAGCAGGTGTTACTGTGCAGCTCTGTAGACAAGCAATGTTCCCCTTCATTTAACCTTAGCTAGCAGTGCATTCCATCTTCTCCAGGGCTGCTCCAAGGAAGCTGAGTTAACAGGGAATCACCTGCAAGGAGATGGGATGAGGTAAGAGGCTTGGCACTAGAGGAGCTTTCAGGTCCCTTCCAACCCTGACACTTCCATCCTTCCGTGATCTATTCCTAAGGTTGATGCTGGAGTGCCAAACTTCTGACATTCTCTAGGAAAACAGATGCCCAACTGTGCTTGATGGGACTGAAAATACCCTCCCAGAAAATGCATTGCACTGTGGCTCTGTAACTCTTGCTGCTGGCTTTGGTTTTAAAGCAGAGCATCCTCCCTGCAACAGGCTTGTCCCCTTCTTCTTTGTCCCCAGCAGACAAATAGTGCAGTGACTTGTCTCAGCAGCAACTACAAACAGCAGAGTGATGATGGCTTACAAATGAGTGTAAGGAGTGCACTTGCCTCCTCATCCTATTAGCATCCCTGTTAGCAACTTGCCTCAGCTCACCCCAAACCCTCTAAATATTCATGATGACAAAGGAGGAGATGGTGCCAGCCTCTTGTGCAGAGCTGAGTGTCCTGCCTGACAGCTGAGGTGCTTTGCTGCACTCTTAGGAGCTGCTTGCTGCAATGCAGCATCTCAGCCTGCAGAGTAAATGCTGATTATCTTCCAATGGTAATAACAGGATTTTTTTCCCCCCACCAAACAGTGATCCTACAGTTAGCAGAAGCTGTGACTGGCAGCTAAATTGCATCCTGAGCCCAATTATTGGAGCTATTAATTGGAGTGTAGCATTTCCTCTTGTGATAACAATGATTAAAAATTATGCTGATGGATAACTGGAGTGTAGGGTTGAAAACAGAGGGTTGGTTTGTGGGGTGTTTTTTTTCCCCATGCACATGCAAGTCACACCTTGGAGAGGAGAAGTTGCTGATAAGCCTGACAGCTTATCAGTGTTGTAAGGAGGAGGAGGAGGGAAAGGCAAGTGGGTGTAGAACAGCAGCATCCAGCAGCACTGGGTCTGCCAGGGCTGTCCACCTGCAGATGGGCTGAGCAGCTCCTTTGGCAAAGCAGCATGAGGAATGAGGCATTATTAGGCATTATTAGGCACTCAGCAGGAACCTTCCTTCTGATTTTTGCAGAGGAAAAAGCTCCCCTCACTGAATTGATGAAGCAGTAGAGTCTGTTGGCTCAGACAGGCTCAGCTCTGGATTGCAGGGAGCACTGTGCAGCTGGACACCAAGATGCTAAAGCTCTGTCACTGAAGAGTCTCTCTGCCTCTTAGGCTTGGGTCCTGCCAGTCCTCACTCCCTCGATGTGCTCCAGTGTTTATCTTGGGTCCTTTGTAAAAATGCTCCTCCAGAGGAAGTGCTTTTCCTGTGATATCACCAATGTTTCTACCTCCAGGGCTGAGAGGAAGTCCCCAAGTGACTGCAGAATTAACCCATTCCCAAGCCACCTCAAAGGACAGAATAACTGTTGAGGAATAAAATGAATCTGTTCTGTCAACCATATCAATCCAGGCTAGGGGATGAGATGATGGAGAGCAGCCCTGCAGAAAAGGCCTTGGGGTGCTGGTGGCTGAGAAGCTGGCCATGAGCAAACAGTGCACGCTGGCAGCCCAGAAGGCCAATGGCATCCTGGGCTGCAGCAAGAGAAGCGTGGCCAGCAGAGCCAGAGAGGTGATTGTGCCACTGCACTCTGCTCTGCTCACACCTCCTCTGCAATACTGGGTCCAGTTCTGGAGCCCTCAACACACAAAGGACATGGAGCTGATGGAGCAGGTCCAGAGGAGGCCACGAGAATGCTCAGGGGCTGCAACACCTCTGCTCTGAGGACAGGCTGAGGGAGCTGGGATTGTTCAGCCTGGAGAAGAGAAGGCTTCAGGGGAACTACTAGTGACCTTCCAGGACCTAAAGGGAACTTCCAAGCAGGCTGCAGAGGGCCTGTTTGCAAAGGCCTGCAGGGAAAGGACAAGGGGCAATGGTTTGAAATTGGAGAAGAGTAGATTTAAACTGGACATTAGAAAGAAGTTCCTCCCCACGAGGGTGGTGGAACACTGGCCCAGGTTGCCCAGGGAGGTGGTTGAGTTGCCATCCCTGGAGGCATTGCAGGTGAGGCTTGCCAGGGCTCTGGGCAAGCTGCTCTAGTTGGGGATGTCCCTGGCCACTGCAGGGGGGTTGGACTAGATGAACTCCAGAGCTCCCTTCCAACCCAAACCAGGCTAGGATTTCAGGTCCCACTGGAATCTGAGGACTAGGCTTGAATTTTCAGTTTCTCTTTTTTCTGTTTCTGACCTCTGGCTTGAGGAGTTAGTCCCAGGATGTCTCCCTCTCCTTATTTAGGGGCCAAAAACTGGGCAGATACTCAGAGAAGAGGTGACACTTCCAATGAAGAGACAGATACAATCTCACCAGTCCTAAGTGTGGCAAGGTAATAAATATCCTCAGGACTTTCCTTCCTTTTCTGCATTTTGCAGCTTCTTCATTGATATTTTCACTCTGGAAGGGTGAAAAAAAACAACCAACCAACTTGCTTTCTCTATGTTTAACCAAAACCTGAGCTTCTGCTGGAATTGTCTGCCCTGAGCCTCCTGTGCTCCAGCCTAAGCAAGCCCAGAGGCCTCAGCTGCTCCTCAGCACACTTGTGCTGCAGGTTGGGAGCTCAGGAGCCTTGGTCCTGGTCCCCACCTGCCTCCCAGGGCAATGGAGTGCATGGCTCTGCAATGTCCCTGAGGGAATGTTGCTGGCTGGTGGAGTGTGAGAACACAGCACTGGACACAGCTGTTTCCCTCATTCCATCTGCAGGATTTTTTCCTTGCGTGTTTACAGGACTCTGAATTGTTTTGGAGCTGGACCTTTGTTCTGGGTGCAGCTCAGCCTTGAGCTGGATTTGCTTATTTGTTTCCATTCCTGCTCTGTTTCCTCTGCCTGCCTCCCGGCATGACTAACACTGTCTGTGCTGCTTCCCTGTCTCCTCAGCTTCCCCTCGGGGCTCTGCCATGGATATGGACAACTCAGTGCCCTGCTGCTCCTCTCTGTGCTGCCACAGAGCAACCTGCTCAGCGTGGGAAAGTGTCCCAGCAGCAAGAGAGAGATCCCTTCCAACCCTGACCACTTCAGCAGTCAATTCCANCTCCAGAGCTCCCTTCCAACCCAAACCAGGCTAGGATTCTAGGATTTCAGGTCCCACTGGAATCTGAGGACTAGGCTTGAGTTTTCAGTTTCTCTTTTTTCTGTTTCTGACCTCTGGCTTGAGGAGTTAGTCCCAGGATGTCTGTCTCTCCTTATTTAGGGGCCAAAAACTGGGCAGATACTCAGAGAAGAGGTGACACTTCCAATGAAGAGACAGATACAATCTCACCAGTCCTAAGTGTGGCAAGGTAATAAATATCCTCAGGACTTTCCTTCCTTTTCTGCATTTTGCAGCTTCTTCATTGATATTTTCACTCTGGAAGGGTGAAAAAAAACAACCAACCAACTTGCTTTCTCTATGTTTAACCAAAACCTGAGCTTCTGCTGGAATTGTCTGCCCTGAGCCTCCTGTGCTCCAGCCTAAGCAAGCCCAGAGGCCTCAGCTGCTCCTCAGCACACTTGTGCTGCAGGTTGGGAGCTCAGGAGCCTTGGTCCTGGTCCCCACCTGCCTCCCAGGGCAATGGAGTGCATGGCTCTGCAATGTCCCTGAGGGAATGTTGCTGGCTGGTGGAGTGTGAGAACACAGCACTGGACACAGCTGTTTCCCTCATTCCATCTGCAGGATTTTTTCCTTGCGTGTTTACAGGACTCTGAATTGTTTTGGAGCTGGACCTTTGTTCTGGGTGCAGCTCAGCCTTGAGCTGGATTTGCTTATTTGTTTCCATTCCTGCTCTGTTTCCTCTGCCTGCCTCCCGGCATGACTAACACTGTCTGTGCTGCTTCCCTGTCTCCTCAGCTTCCCCTCGGGGCTCTGCCATGGATATGGACAACTCAGTGCCCTGCTGCTCCTCTCTGTGCTGCCACAGAGCAACCTGCTCAGCGTGGGAAAGTGTCCCAGCAGCAAGAGAGAGATCCCTTCCAACCCTGACCACTTCAGCAGTCAATTCCATCAGTGCCTCCCTTTCTGTGGCCTTGCACATCTAAGGAAACAAAAAAGGCCTCAAGTGTTAGGCAAGAGTCTTTGTGGCCAAGATCTCTGCTAAATCCCTAGGTTTATCAGGGATATGTATCATGAAACACTGGAGTCTGATATGGCCCAAGGTCTGAAGCATCATCTAGAATCCATTCTCTTTCCTCAGCTGAAGCTCAGAAGCTAAAAGCAAGCTGAAGCTGAGTGGATTTCCACTCTAGCTCACCCAGGGCTAGTGCTCTTGGAGGACAGATGTGCTCTATTCCTGCTCTTCTCAATGCACCATGCCTGCCTTGGACAAGTCTTGATTCCCCAGGACTGGAGTATTTATAACAACTCCAGGTGTCAGAATGATACTGCTCTCCAGAGGCAAAGAGAGAGAAAGAAGAAAATAGAGCATTTGACCAAAAGAAGCCGAGAGTTGGATCTTGAGCTTCATCACCACCTGAATGGAAAGCAAAGCTTTCACACATTTTGTGTGTGTATATATATATTTTGTGTGTGTGTGTAGAGATATATATAGATAGATATACACACNAGATATACACACACACACACACACAAGACCAATACCAGACCCAAACCCCCTTGGTGGTAATTTCCTCCCCAGTGATGCTGGAGCAGGAGGACTCCAGCAGCAGCCAGGACTCAGGAGCTGGATCCTGGAGCTCAGCAACTCTTGGATGGAGATGAAAGGCAGAACAGAGAGAGTCCTGCAGGAACAGAGCCCTGCAGGCTTGCCTAGGCCTTTGTGACCCAGAGGTGGTTATCAAATGCTGGCTGAGAAGGTTAAGAGCCAATTTCTAACCCCCTTGATTCTCCCCACACCTCCTTCTGCAGGTCACCCTGGATGCTGGAAGCCTTCTCTTTGTCAAAGGATGCTTCTTTTGTGGGTGCCCCTGTCACTGCAGAGCATTGCTGGATTCAGCCTTTGGAAGGGGAAAAGTATTTAGAGCAAAGTTGAAATGCAGGGAAAAAAAGCCTGGGGAGATGGAAACAGCCTCTCCTTTTTTATTGTTCATCTGTTCACTGCTCAGCTTAACTCTCTGCCTTGCCAGGGCTCTCAGCAGCTCCCAGAAACATGATGCTGCAAGGCAGGGGAAGTCCAAGGGAGGTTGACTTACACTGAAGACAATGCAGGGGAATTTCTTAATGAAGAGAACTCATCCTCTTCAGTGGTGCAGAGTGAGGAGAGGGATGAAGAGCTTTTAGCTTGGCAGGCAAGTGCTGGGAAAGGGGACAAGATGTGCAAGGAATGTGCTACCAGTGCTTCCTGCAGCTCAGGAAATCTTTGGCCCTTCTCCTAGCTTGAGTCCAAACAAGCTATTCCATGCCACAGAGCTCATGGTCAGTCCTTGAGGCTTTGATATCCAGCATGGGCTTTGGGTTCTCTTGCATGAGGCCTAAGACCCAAGCAAACAGGTGATTAACTCAGCTAATTAGCAGTTAATTAACAACTAGCATATATAAGCAGAGGGCTGGGTCTCTGCTATTCCAGGAGACTGAGCCCTGAGCAGCTCAGCTCTGTTCCTGCAGGACTCTCTCTGTTCTGCCTTCCATCTCAATGCAAGAGTTGCTGAGCTCCAGGATCCAGCTCCTAAATCCTGGCTGCTGCTGGAGTCCTCCTGCTCCAGCATCCCTGGGGAGGTAATTACCACCAAGGAGGTTTGGGTCTGGTATTGTGTTTCTGTGTATCTATATATTTATATACTTCATTTTCTTGTTATTTTCATTGGTTTCAGTTCCATTCCCAATCCCCAAGTCTCTCTCTCTGTTAATTTCCCCTTTTCCTGCCTGGAGTGAGGAACAGGAGCTAACAGAGAATCTCTGTCCCTGCCCTGGGGCTTGGCCTAGCCTAACCCTTGCCAGCCCTTGAAACAATGACTTCCATGTGAGTTTTCTGCTGTCCTTGTGAATCCATATATCCCCCTGCCTTTGGAGCAACCAAGGACTGTTGCCTCTCTGCTTTCCAGGTATTCTGCAGAGGAAAAGGGCAATCCCTCTGGGGACTCAGCAGCTCAGCAGCAGGCACAGGGAAGGTGGTTTCTGCTTCAATTTTTTTGCCTGAAATGTTCTCAGTTAGCAACTATTTGTGTAGGTGAACCACCTCCCCCATTTCTGACCATCTATCCATACAAACCCTGCTCCCCAGAGGAATGTCCTGGCACAGGCACCAGCCCCTGATGAGGCTTCTTGCCAAGTCCCTAAGGTTTGTTCTGGATGCTGCAGCTGAGCACACGGAGTGCTTCCCCAGCCTCTTAGTGTGTGGCTTCATTGGCAAGTAGATGCAGTGGTTTATTCTCCTTTTCTCCTCTCCTTTTCCCTGCCAGTGGAACATGATGCCCTGTTTCACCTCGACACTGCCTGCGGTGAACCTGGGACTTCAGCAGCTTGCCAAAGAACCTCACAGAGTTGTTCCAGTTTGCCAAAATAAATGGCACATCTCCAGCCAACACAGAGCCAGGAAGGGTGGAGGTTTCTCATTGACCTTCAGAGAGAGATTTGGGTAAGTCTGAATTCTCCCAGCACTCTTGCACTTGAAGATGTCTTGGCTCATGGATCTCTATCCACTCTTGCCCTAGCCTCTTCTCTCCCCACCTTTTCCATGAGGTTTTACTAAGAATGGCACACAGATGCACATCTCTGTAGTCTTCCAGAGCTCTACCAGCCACATGTTGATTTACTGAGGAAGAAATACCAACATTTGAGTCACAAATCCAAAACCTAGCAAGCTATGGGCTGCTCTGAAGAAAATTAACCCCATCCCAGCCAGATCCAACCCAAGTAAGCAGAGTGCTTAGTGCCTAATCCAGTGGAAGATTAGATTCAGTTAGTGAACAAACTGCACAACTTAATCTTACCAAAGGAAGAGGAGATGGTGACTCTAGTTTGCTCTTTTTCTGCTGGATATGTAGCCCACAGCTGCTCAGAGTACCCAGTGCCTCCAGGCATGCTCCTCACATGTAGGGAACAGCATGTGTGTTTTGGGAACAGAGGAGCTGCTTTGTGCTCAAGCCTCTGCAGGTGGGGAGGTTTGGACACAGCTGTGCTCACCACTTAGTTCCAGGAATTAAAAGCCATCTCTGGGTTTTGTGGACAGATAGAGGGAACAAAGAAGGGTTTGGGACTCTAAGACTGGCAGGGAGCTAACATCCTATAGTAGACTCAGGGCTGGGGTCAGGCTCATCCACAGCTGAACTCGACTGGGCTGCCTTCATCCACAAGGCATTTCACTGCCCCAATGGCCTAAAGTCAGTTATTAACACTAGCTGAAGCAAGGTGTTTGCAAACAGGGAAAGGGAAGGTAGATTCAGAGAGCTGAGTCCATGTAGTGTGCTCAGATGTGGTTGAACACCTCTCTAAGGTAGATCCAGAGAGCTGAGTCCATGTAGTGTGCTCAGATGTGGTTGAACACCTCTCTAAGGTAGATCAAGACAGCTGAGTCCATGTAGTGTGCTCAGCTCTGGTTGAACACCTCTCTAATGTAGATCCAGAGAGCTGAGTCCATGTAGTGTGCTCAGATGTGGTTGAACACCTCTGTCTAAGGTAGATTCAGAGAGCTGAGTCCATGTAGTGTGCTCAGATGTGGTTGAACACCTCTGTCTAAGGTAGATTCAGAGAGCTGAGTCCATGTAGTGTGCTCAGATGTGGTTGAACACCTCTCTAAGGTAGATTCAGAGAGCTGAGTCCATGTAGTGTGCTCAGCTCTGGTTGAACACCTCTCTCTACAGCCTGACACAGCCTTTCCTATCCTCAGCAGTTCTCTATTCACTTGCCCTGATTTTCATTGCCAGGAGGATGAGCTGCTTCTGCAGCAGCTGGGATAGAACTGCTCTGGATGTGACCATGTAGAGTGCATCCTGTTAACAGAGAGAGGCATTCTGTTTGATGGAAGTGCTGGAGGAACTCTGCCTCCTCATCCCTTGGTCCCATTTCCCCCCAGCAGTATCCTGCTTTATGTTCCCTCCTGACTTGCTGCTGCTGTGCAGAAGCTGAATGCCAACTGCAGCTCTGTGCTCCTTAGAGGTGCTAGCATGCTGCCTGCATTTGCTGTGAGGGATGGATGCTTTATTGCCTTCTAATGCACGTTGGCTGCAGCCAGCTTTGCAGTCTTGTTAGGTTATGCTGGCAGAGCTAAGGATGAGTTGCAGTTTCCATCACAAACCTCTGGTTTCTGTCCTAAAGGCTCACTAACCTGAATGCCACTCAGGAGCAGTCAGGCTGGCTAATCCCAGATCAGACAGGGAAGCATTTGGAGTCATTCTCAGCCTTGTACTTAAAAATGCACATGGCTTTCATTTCAACAAGCAAACCAGTCGTTTACAGGAGCTGTTCTGAGGCACCTAAATAAACTTTTTTCCTACTCTGTGATTCAATCTCAGAGAAAAGAAACAAGGGAGAGGAAGCCTTCATCACCAAAGCTCCCATAGCTGCATTGCTGGTGGAGATAACACCCTGTATTTGTTAAGCACAGAGCACTTTTGCACTCTGTTTTGCTTTTAAATAGTGAGAAAAGAACTGAGCAGTTCCTGTCTGACCTTCTTGAACCTGCTTGCTTTGAAGCACACACTGCAATTGCTTCCCATGGCCAGGAGTGCTCCCTGAGGGAGCAGACAAGTGAGATAGTGTCCTGGTGCAGGAGGGGATGAAAGGTTAATAGCATGGCTCCAGGCTATTGCACAGCACTTGGCCTTAGTGTCAAAGAACAGCAGCAGGCAAGCTGCACTTGTCACTCCAGGCATCTCCTTTCTGTCCCCATTGCCTTACCTTGAAGCCACAGGTGAGCTGATGCAGGCTGTGAGGTCTCTTCAGGGTTTATCTCCCCAGAAGCAAAGGTATACAAACCCTTCATGATTTCTCTTTCCTCCCTCCTCAGGGACTCGTGGTTTGAAGGGTTTGTTTTGGAATGATGCTCTTTGTGTACAAACAAAGTGCTCTTGTTCCTATATTATCATAAACTGTGGCAATCCCTCCCCTGAAAATAATGCAGATGAATTACGTTGTATTCTGCACAGGCAGAGGAGTTTCAGCTCTGCCTGGGGCAGCCCTGCTTAAACACTCAATATTTACATTTTCTCATTGTTATTTTCCTTGCAGTAGTTTCAGTTTCATTCCCATCCCCAAGTCTCTGTGTTTAATTTCCTCTTTTCCTGCCTGGAGTTGGGGAACAGGAGCTAACAGAATCTCTGTCCCTGGCTTGGGGCTTGGCCCAGCACTAACCCTTGATAAGTTTGCAACAAGAAACTAGCTTAATGTGATGCCAGTCAGGCTAATCTGGTACAAAAATAGGTAGAGAAACCAAGGAAGGATATTTTATGTCCTAAGAAGGGAACTTAAGATCACTTGCAGAGGTTTAGTGATCTTGAGTCTATCAGCTGAGGGGAGCACATAGTAGATCCTTCCATTTTTTAGGGGGGGTTTAGATAGTTTTAGGAGCAAATGTCCTGTTTCCTGCTGTCCCTTTGAACTCTGCAAGGGTTTTGGCTGGTGGCATACAACAGCAATAAGAAGATGTTGCCTGATGAATGCCCAAGAACTGTGCCCCTTTGTGCCCTTGCAGTGACAGGGTCACCACAAACCAACACGACTTGAAGTGGCTCTGGCAGCTTCAGGATGCTACAAAGGTATCCCCACTGATCCAAAAGAGCTGCAGGGATGCTGATCTTTCCCCTGCTGGAATGAACAGCAGTCTGCTTTGGAGAGCTGCTGTTAGGAGAACACAGAAGCATTCTCTGTCTGTTCCTTTCTGTGTTCCTCACCTGAACTGCTCCATTCCAGGAGGCTTTGTGGCTGTTTGGGCCTTATCCAGTGTGGAAAGTGCACATGTAGTAAGGATTACAAGCCTCATTGATGCTGTTGCCACCAGTGAGGAGGTGAATTTGCTGCCAGTGTGGGAGCTTGTGCCATCCTCAGGGCTTTATTCTGTCTGATGGGACAAATAGTCCACTTTGCCCTTCTTCCCCCTGCTCCTATTCTTCTTCCTCCCTTTCCCCTCCCTAGTGTCAATCAGTTTTAAGGGCAATGAAGCAGCAAAACATGTTGGTGACTAAGACTATAGATAGACAGGCTGTGAAATACCAACCAGCTGAGTGTAGATGTCTACCAGGGCACCCTCTAGATGATGATGATGATGTCTACCAGGTCACCCTCTAGATGATGATGATGATGATGATGTCTACCAGGGCACCCTCTAGATGTAGCAGTGGCTGCAATGTGCTCACTGTGCTCTTAGCACAGAGGAAGGAGTGTTTTCTGCTCTCAGAGCTCATGTCCCGAGGGATAGACAGAGGAGGAGGCAGCAACTCCCACAAGTTTATGGCTTAGTCTCTGTTGCTTTGTAGGAGGGGGCTGGGGATGGCTTTGAAGTCAGCTCTGGCCTCAGCTGTAGCTGTAGCCCTGCTGGGCTCCCTTTCCTCTCCTCATTGTTCTGTTTAGATCACAAGAGCCTGTGGCTTTGTGGCTGCATAGCTGCCTGGGACAATGCTCACTCTGCAGGCTCTGGGCTGAGCAGGAACTCATGCCAAATGGAACTAACTCTCTTGCAGTGCCCATGGTGTCCAGAAAGGGCAGAGAGCTGGAAAAACAACTGTCCTGTGGGGCAGGAGAGGCTATGGGAAGAGTCCTAGCTGTGGTGGGATGAGCAGGGATCTGGGTCCAGAACAGACCTGTCCTACAAAGCCATCCCTTGCTGGATGGCAAGCCCTGTTAGCCAGTGCACAGGGACTCAAAGAGGACAATTCATTAGAGGAAGGCCTATATTTTTTGCCCCTTTTTCCACTCCAGTAGAGCATAAATGACCCAAATAAATCCTCTTTCTTTGGCACAGGCAATGCAGGGAATGTGTTGCTGGTGCCTGTATCAGGATTTATCTCTTGGGGCATGTTGTGAACAGGCATTTCTTTGCTGCCAGGAGAACTGTTATTGCTATAGAGCTTGATTATTGGAAGGGGAGCTGGTTGGAGGAAGGAAGAGATATAAATGTGATACACATCAGCTGGAAAAAATCCATTTCTTTCCACTGACTGAATCACTCCTGTTTGATTCCACTTTATACAGGTAGGGACATGATCACTCAGTGCCTGTCTCCAAGAACTTAACTAGTGCTGAGCTTTATTTAACCTTTGTGGCCCAAGCCAGCTCCTCTCTGGAGCCTCAGGCCAACAATTGTGCTGCAGTGAGCTGGGGGTAGCTCTGTGCTGCAGGCTTAGCAGGGACAGCAGGAGAGCAAATGGCCTCAAGTTGCCCAGGGGAGCTTTAGATTGGATATGTGGAGGAATTTCCACTGCTGGAGCCTTTTTGAGGTAGAAGAGCTCCTGTTTGGGAGACAGAGTGAGCAGTGTGCTGCAGTCACACTGCTCCAAGCTCTCCAGGAGCATCACAGCTCTCCCACGGCTTCTCTTCCCTTAACTCATTGACATTTGGATGACCTGCTTGGTGAAACACAGTGTCCCATCCAAGATTTACAATGGAATCTATCTTTCCTACCAGGGAGCATATTAGGAGGCATTTGCACATCTCTTTGTACAGCACTGGAAAAGAAATTACACACAGAACCAATACCAGACCCAACCTCCCCTTGGTGGTAACTCCCTCCCCAGGGATGCTGGAGCAGGAGGACTCCAGCAGCAGCCAGGACTCAGGAGCTGGATCCTGGAGCTCAGCAACTCTTGCATTGAGATGGAAGGCAGAACAGAGAGAGTCCTGCAGGAACAGAGCTGAGCTGCACAGGGACTTAGTCTGCTAGAAGGATAGAAACCCATCCCTGTCCTTATAGATACACTAGTTGTTAATTAGCTTTTAATTAGCTGAATTAATCACCTGTTTGCTTGAGTCTCAGGCCTCATGCAAGAGAGCCCAATGCCCAAGTTCAATATCAAAGCCTCAAGGACTGGCTATCCCCTCTATGGCATGGAATAGCTTGTTTGGACTCAAGCTAGGACAGACTCACACAGTCATTGGGCAGCAGGCAGGGAATAACATCTCAGTGGGTGTTTGTGAACAGGATTTTGCACTATTTCCTTGTTATGGAGATGATTGTCCCTGCTGAAACACTTGCCAGCGCTCCCAATACTCAGGACAATAGGAAATAGCCCTGCATGGAGCAGAGATCTGCATAACACATGTTCACAAGCTTTTAGTAGCTGTCACCCCAGCTTGAGGCCAACTGAGGCATGGCATTCTGCTTATGGACACCTGTCCTGGGAGGGAATTGTGCAGTTAGTGCTGACAGATGTGAACTAAACATCTCAGAGCAGCAGCTAGGGAAAGGAAGGCAGGAGCTGTGATGGTTGCAGCCAGACAGATGTCAGCTTGGATTATTCAGATGTGCTTGTCTCAGAGGATCCTGCAGGGCTGAGGATGTGCTAGAGCCTGGCTGAGGATGTGCTAGAGCCTGGCTGCTGAGCTGCTAGAGCTTTGCTGCTGAGCTGCTAGAGCTTTGCTGCTGAGCTGCTAGAGCCTGGCTGCTGAGCTGCTAGAGCTTTGCTGCTGAGCTGCTAGAGCTTTGCTGCTGAGCTGCTAGAGCCTGGCTGAGGATGTGCTAGGGCCTTGCTGCTCAGTAGCTGCTGGAGAAGGGCTAGGATGTTCCTGATCTCTGCTGCCATTTCATCATCATTCCTTTGCTGTACTGATTGTTAAGAAAAGTTCACTTTTTCCTCCATCCCTAGTTCCCACATTAGTCTGTGATGAAAGCTCTGGCCTTTGTGAGTCACCTTTTTATCTCCAGGGAGGAGACCAGGGTGGGGAAATCCATAGAAAGCAAAAGGAGAAAGGAAAGGGAGAGGGCACACAGCTTGGTTCCTTTCTTTAAGGCTCCCATTCCTGAGGATGCTGTTCCTAGAAGTGCAGCATCATCCCTGGGAGTTGCTCCGCTTCTCCACCACCCTTTCCTGCCATGCAAGCCTGGGAATTGTGCTCTCCTCCCCAGCACTGAGCCTCAGTGCTCTCAGGGCAGCTCTGCCTCTCCTAGCCCTTTGTGCCAGCCACCCATCCTTCTGGCAAACAGCCCTGCCTCAGGATCACTGGGATGTGCAGTGCCAAGGGATAGGGATGCTTAGAGGTCTCTGCCAACCTTGCTGGTGGTGTCAGCAAAGCCCTGGAGCCTCAGCAAGTGTGAGTGAAGGAGGCCTTGCCTGCCAAGGATGTGCTGCTGCTCGTGCTGTGCCTCTAGATGCTTCCATTTGTACAGGGAAGCATCCTTCCATGCCAACAGATTGCACAGGCTTAGCAGGGACAGCAGGAGAGCAAATGGCCTCAAGTTGCCCCAGGGGAGCTTGAGCTTGGATGCAAGGAGGAATTTGTTCCCTGCAAGGCTTGTTGAGTGTTGGCCCAGGCTGCCCAGGGAGGTGCTGCAGTGCCCATCCCTGGAGGGCTTGCAGAAGCATCTAGCTGCTCTCCTTAGGGCCATGGCTTAGTGGCATGGCACTGCTAGGGATGCTGCAGCAGCTCACAGCTCTCTGCCAAGCTCCATGGTTCTGTGAAATGATTCTCCTTCACTTTCTCTTTCACACTTGAACTTTCCAGTGACTCAGATTTTATTTTGTATATGATCTTAGCCTTACCACAACCAAAAAGCCAAATGAAACAAATCCCCAAACATCTAGCATTACATTTCCCAGGCAGATGTAATTTACAGGAACAGTAGGCACACTTGAGGAGTTCATTGCTGTTTCAGAAGCATTTCCAATTTCAGCTCTATTTCCCATGCTTACACTGAGGCTCCAGCAGCATCTCAGCAGCCAGAATTAACTTCTCAAGTGCATGCACACTGCAGAGCAGCAAAGCTTAATACAAGTAGTAAATCTGCTGCAGTGAGGTGGGAACCTGACACAGTGGAAGCTGAAGCCTGTTCTGCCTAAGAATCTGAGCTTTTATAGGGGTTCTTCAGGAAAGAATGGGATGCATCTCTGTGAGCATCATGGATACCCAGGCCAAGGAAGAGCTGCAGGGGCTGCAAGGTGTCCAGAGCAGGGCCACGAGGATGCTCAGAGGCTGCAGCACCTCTGCTCTGAGCACAGGCTCAGAGAGTTGGCATTGCTCAGGCTGGAGCACAGAAGGCTCCCAGGAGAGCTTCTTGTGGCCTTGCAGGGGCTCCAAGAGGGCTGGGGAGGGACTTGTGAGGCTGTCAGGCAGTGCTAGGCCTAGGGTTTTCTGGTACCTCCTGTGATGCAGTGCAAAGCATGCATTCCATGTGCCCACAGGGACACAATGTTCCTGGGGTGAGATGTGGACAGAAATAGATGCCCTGGAGCAAGCTCTGCACGGGACATGGGAAATGGTTGAATTCAGGGATAATTGATGATGAAGACAAATTTAGTGCCTTTGGTATATATTTTTATAAGTCATGACTCAGGCTGGGCCTCCAGAGTCTATTCTTCAATGTCAAATCCCTTAGGAAGATCATTGCCTGAGATGTTTAATGACCATTTAATAACAGCTGCATAAAATATCTCTGATCTTAGTTTAATATTCTCAATGACAGAATTGTTCACTCATGAAGTTTTTTATGGCTATTAAAAACAAAATATCCAGCTCATATTTCAGAGAACAGCCCTGAAAGCAAACCCTGGCCAGGCAACAAGAACCTTTCCTGCTGGCTGGAGGGGCAGAGGGAGGGAGATGCTCTGCCTGCACGTGTGGGAGACACGTGGCTCTTTGGAGATGAGTTTGTGCTCTCTGAGAGGGTGAGGAGGTCTCACTGAGGACTTGTCTCCATCCAAACCCAGCTTCTCCACCTGCATGACTTCCAGAAGCTTACTGGAGCCTTGTTGGCTTTGAGGGAACAAGTGGCCATCACCCCAGATGCCAAGGATTTGCTTCTCATCTCCCTTGTAGCTTCACTTCCAGATGCTTGCTGGGCTAGAGAAATGTGTCACGAATTAATCTCCTTGGGCTGTCAAGGAAGCTGGAGCTGAAGCCTTGATGGATGAATCTTCTGAGCTGATAAGTCTCTGCTGAGCTCTGCTGAATGCATAAAGAGCTGCAGGAGGAGGGAGGTTGGGATGAACTCTGCTGCTCTGTGCCCTGCAGAGTGTCAGCCTCCTGAGAGCTCCCTGAAGCTGTTGTGTTTTGCTGGGAATTCTGCTTTCCCTTGCTGAATGAAGTCCCAATCAGACATAATTGATAGCCTGATAAAGGCTGGGTAATCTTTTCTGTCTCTGCAAGGAGCTTGGAGATAGAATTACCTTGGATGTTTATAGCTGACATTTGCATCAGTGCCTTTTCCTTAACAAGATAAACACATTTCTCCACTGGGCATATCCAGAGAAAGTCATGCTTAGGAATATATTTCCAGGTGTCAAGTTCTTCCATCGCTGAGGAAAATAAAGAAGTTACCTTCTGCTTTTGAAAGGGCAACTTGAAGGGAATTGAATCATCCAGGCACAGATGAAGACTTCACAATTGCTAGGGAGATCAGCATTTCGATCACAAGAGGCTGAGATGGAGCAGATGCAGCCTGAGCAAGTCAAACAAACAGAGAGCAAATGAGGCTGTCCCAAACCTAGAAGAGAAGCAACACAGTGCAGCCTGCTCTCCTTGTCACAATGCTCTTTTCACTCCTTAATGATAACACTTCTTGCCTCTACCTTTGCCTGGACCTTTTATTGCTTCTGAACCATGCAGGACTCCTGTCACAACTTAAGGGCTGAGTGTGCTGCTAGGGGTTTGCTCCTGGTGTGGTTCTGCAGGAGGATGCAGTGTCCCAGCTGGAGTCCAGACAAGCTATTCCATGCATTAGAGCTCATGGTCAGTTCTTGGGACTGTGAGATCCAGCATGGACTTTGGGATCTCTTGTATGAAGCCTAAGACCCAAGCAAGCAGGTGATTAATTCAGCTAATTAGCAACTAATTAACAACTAGTATCTATAAGGAGAGGGCTGGGTTTCTATCCTTCTAGGAGACTGAGCCCTGTGCAGCTCAGCTCTGTTCCTGCAGGACTCTCTCTGTTCTGCCTTCCATCTCAATGCAAGAGTTGCTGAGCTCCAGGATCCAGCTCCTGAGTCCTGGCTGCTGCTGGAGTCCTCTTGCTCCAGCATCACTGGGGAGGGAATTACCACCAAGGAGGTTTGGGTCTGGCATTGGGTTTCTGTGTATCTATATATTTATATACTTCATTTTCTTGTTGTTATTCTCATTGCAATAATTTTAGTTTCATTTCCAATCCCCAAGCCTCTCTGTTAATTTCCCCTTTTCCTGCCTGGAGTGGGGAACAGGAGCTAACAGGGAATCTCTGTCCCTGCCTTGGGGCTTGGCCCAGCTTGACATCTAGTGACAAGTTTCCAGTGTGAGCATTTCCAGACTCATCTCCATACCTCCTCCTATCCAAGCTTTCCGTGCATCCTCTGTTTGCTTTCCCCAGTCCTCTTTCTGTTGGCTTGGCAGTAGCCATGTTTCACTTGCCTGTTCTAGGTCTGCCTCAGCTTTCTCCTCCTTCAGTTTAGGCTGGTTTCCACTTTTATCACTTTGCACCTTTTCATCTCCAGCCAGTGAATGAGAATGAATCCCATGACCCTAGAATAAACTCTCTTTACAGCATCTAGTTTAAGGTATTGAAAAATGAGCTTTACAGGGATGAATTCCACTGGCATCCTAGACATATGACAGGGGAATTTTGACTAGCCTGTGGCAATACAAATTTCACATCTCATCAGCTCACTCCTGGAAGCAGCTTGGTGTTGGGAAATGATCAGCTGGAAACATCCCAGTCTGTTCCTTCAGGAAAGGCAGACAGGGTGTTCTTACTCCTATTCATGCCTATGGGGATGCTGTTGCTGCTCCAGGCAATCCCTTCAAGGTGTGACACAGAAGGATTCTTCTGTGGGAACTGGATCATAGCTGCCAAGAGGAAAGAGGCTTCATTCTATCCTAACACTTGCTTCATTTAAGAGTTCCTGCTGTTCAGATGGAACTTGCTGGGGGCTAAATCCTGTCCCTGGGCACCCCAGAAGCAAGCGTGGCCCCAGCCTCCTGCCCCCCAGGCTGGAAGGATTGCTAAGCATGGCTCAGCTCTGCCTCAGGCTGCTCTGCTCCAGCTCTCTCACTCCAGTCCCCTCATCACCTTGTAGCCCTTCTCTGGGCCACTCCAGCATGTCCAAGTCTTCTGGAGATGTCCAGAAATAGCAGCAAACAGACCAGGCTGTTCAGACAGTGCTTGCTCCACCATCCACAGCCAGGACATCTTCTAAGGAGCAAGAAATTCACGTGGTGAATCATTCCTTTCTACAAACAACTGCAGCCCAGCTAACGAGAAGCATTTGTTCTGTGGCACAGCTGCTTACTCAGCACTGCTGATAAGAAAACTCCCTCGGGAGCAGAGTGTGGCAGCAATGTTCTCCCCAGCAGAGATTGGCCTGAGCTGCCAAGCCGCACAGGCTGAGCCGCAGAGCCATCTCCTGGCACCATTGGAGATGACACGGATCGGGAAGCTTGGCAGAGAGCTGTGAGCTGCTCCAGCATCCCTAGCAGTGCCATGCCACTAAGCCATGGCCCTAAGGAGAGCAGCTAGATGCTTCTGCAAGCCCTCCAGGGATGGGCACTGCAGCACCTCCCTGGGCAGCCTGGGCCAAGACTCAACAAGCCTTGCAGGGAACAAATTCCTCCTTGCATCCAAGCTCAAGCTCCCCTGGGGCAACTTGAGGCCATTTGCTCTCCTCCTGTCCCTGCTAAGCCTGCAGCACAGAGCTACCCCCAGCTCCCTGCCAGCTCCTTGCAGGGAGCTGCAGAGAGAGCTCAGCTCTGCCCTGAGCCTCCTCTGCTCCACACTAAGCAAGCCCAGTGCCCTCAGCTGCTCCTCAGCACACTTGTGCTCCAGAGNAAAGCCTGGGTGAAGCTGTGATGAATATCTCTGAGACTTTATGGGATCCTGATGCTAGAATGAACACTTGCCAGTGGAGTTACACTTACACCCACAGTCCCTGTGCTCTCAGTGAACAGAAACTCTTCAAATAATTAACACCAAGTTTATTTGAGTTTCTAAAAATCTAGATCTTGGTCCTAGTTAGAGTCCAAACAAGATATTCCAGTCTGAGCCATTGCATGAGCAATGAAGCTCAAGTTTCCTTTGATGAGGAGACAGCTGAGCTGTTGGAAGGATTCTTTCTTTCAGGAGCATCCTGAGTGCAGGTTGCAGTTACTGATGTTTCAGGAACAAAGCAGCTCCACACTGGATCCACTGCTCTGGCTTTCCTCCACAGGGCAGAGCAATGGTGCTCACCACACGATCTCTCTCCATGCTGCTGTAGACTGGCAGGGAGATGCATTCCTCTGGAGAGTAGGGACCACAGGCATCCTGTCAACAAACAAGCCCTCAGTTAGCACACAGCCAACAGAGCAGGAGAAAGGAAGCAGCTCCAGGGAGATGGGAGCTACAGCTGAATCCTAAGATACAGGTCAGACACTGCAGCCTTGGGTGGAAAACTCTGGCTCCAGGCTGCAAAGGAGAAGGAATGCTAAGAAAGCAGAGAGTGCAGGCAATTCCTTAAATGCTCCATAGCTAAATGCTGTTTGTCTCCCAGGCTGCAGAGCAGGGACACTGCCATGCTGAGGGCACTGGAGCATCTGTGTGCCAGAGCTGGGGCTGCTTAGGCTGGAGCAGAGCAGCCTGAGGCAGAGCTGAGCCATGCTTAGCAATCCTTCCAGCCTGGGGGGCAGGAGGCTGGGGCCACGCTTGCTTCTGGGGTGCCCAGGGACAGCACTAGAGGCAATGGGCACAAACTAGCCCCCAGCAAGCTGCAGCTGAACAGCAGCAGGAACTTTGCTCCTGGGAGGATGCTGGAGCCCTGGCCCAGGCTGCCCAGGGAGCTGCTGGAGTCTCCATCTCTGCAGAGATTCCCAAGGCAACTGGAGCCCATGCTGGGCAAGCTGCTCTAGGCTCTGTGCTGTGCTCTAGGGCTTGGGCTAGCTGAGCTGCAGAGCTGCTGCCAAGCCCTGGCAGTGTGTGGAGTGCTGGGGCAGGCAGTGCTCTGGGCAAGTTGTGCTGTTTGTGGCTGTTACCTGTGGAATCCAGGCCATGTAACAAGGGATAACAGATGACACACTGGGAGAATCATGCAGAGTTTCTGAAAGCTGATTTCCATCAAAGCTGCAANGGGCCACGCTTGCTTCTGGGGTGCCCAGGGACAGCACTAGAGGCAATGGGCACAAACTAGCCCCCAGCAAGCTGCAGCTGAACAGCAGCAGGAACTTTGCTCCTGGGAGGATGCTGGAGCCCTGGCCCAGGCTGCCCAGGGAGCTGCTGGAGTCTCCATCTCTGCAGAGATTCCCAAGGCAACTGGAGCCCATGCTGGGCAAGCTGCTCTAGGCTCTGTGCTGTGCCAGGCCTTGGGCTAGCTGAGCTGCAGAGCTGCTGCCAAGCCCTGGCAGTGTGTGGAGTGCTGGGGCAGGCAGTGCTCTGGGCAAGTTGTGCTGTTTGTGGCTGTTACCTGTGGAATCCAGGCCATGTAACAAGGGATAACAGATGACACACTGGGAGAATCATGCAGAGTTTCTGAAAGCTGATTTCCATCAAAGCTGCAACCCTCCAGCTGTAAACCAGTGATCTGCCATGGAAATAGAAGGGAGTCAAACATCAGAAATGATTGCACTGTACTTGAAGAAATGATGATCCTTTTCACTGAGAGCAGAGTTTGAAACAACAACAGGGGCAACCTGGCACAGTGGCTCAGCACCCTCCTGGCCAACAACTTGTGCCTAAGAGCCAAGCTCCAGCTGCCCTCCTCTAGTGTGGATCCATTCCCCTAGGCCTAGCACTGCCTGACAGCCTCACAAGTCCCTCCCCAGCCCTCTTGGAGCCCCTGCAAGGCCACAAGAAGCTCTCCTGGGAGCCTTCTGTGCTCCAGCCTGAGCAATGCCAACTCTCTGAGCCTGTGCTCAGAGCAGAGGTGCTGCAGCCTCTGAGCATCCTCAGATGTAGCTGTATCCTATTATCCAGCCTTTGTATCTCAGGTAGATCCATCTATTTATAGCTCAGCTTTCCAGAGAGTTTATGGACAGATAACTTGGAACTGTGCTAATAAAACAGCCTCCTCAAATTCTACTCAAACATGCCAGCAGAATACCTTCACTTGCAGTTTGCTTTCCTGTATTCTTCCTTTCCAGGATGCTGTAAATTTCAGGCTATCCACTGAACAGCTCATTACTCTGCAAGGGAAACACAGACCCAGTAAATCTATCCAGACAGCTAACAGCAGCAAATGAAAGAGACAAATCAAAGCAGTGTGTTTGCTATCTGTACCAAATCATTTTTTATTTCATCTAAAATCATCATTTAAAGAAGTCTCTCACAGCTATTCTGGCTGAGGAGATGGAGTGTAGCCTCAGGGAGTGTGCAGCTGACAGCAGGCTAGCAGGGAGAGTTGAGCTGCTGGAGCCTAGGGAGCAATGCAGAGGCACCTGGAGAGGCTGGAGCCATGGGATGAGCTTCAGCAAGGCCAAGGGCCAGGGCCTGCCCTTGGCTCCCCAGAAGCCCAGGCAAGGCTCTAGGCTTGGGGCACAGTGCTTGGCTTGGTGCTGCCACAGAAGGAGCTGGCTGCTGGGTGCTAGTCACTGCAGGGGAGGCAGCAGAGTGCCCAGGGGCCCAAGAAAGCTAAGAGCATCCTGGCCTGGAGCAAAGCTAGTGTGAGCAGCAGGAGCAGAGCAGGGAGCATCCTCCTGTGCTCAGCACTGGGGAGCTCACCCCTAGAGTGCTGGGCTCAGGGCTGGGCCCCTCAGGCCAAGCAGGAGCCAGAGGCATTGCAGTGTGTGCAGAGAAGGGCAAGGAGCCTAGGGAGGGCTCTGGAGCACAAGTGTGCTGAGGAGCAGCTGAGGGCACTGGGCTTGCTTAGTGTGGAGCAGAGGAGGCTCAGGGCAGAGCTGAGCTCTCTCTGCAGCTCCCTGCAAGGAGCTGGCACTGAGCTGGGGGTAGCTCTGTGCTGCAGGCTTAGCAGGGACAGGAGCAGAGCAAATGGCCTCAAGTTGCCCCAGGGGAAGTTTAGATTGGATGCAAGGAGGAATTTGTTCCCTGCAAGGCTTGTTGAGTGTTGGCCCAGGCTGCCCAGGGAGGTGCTGCAGTGCCCATCCCTGGAGGGCTTGAAGAAGCATCTAGCTGCTCTCCTTAGGGCCATGGCTTAGTGGCATGGCACTGCTAGGGATGCTGGAGCAGCTCACAGCTCTCTGCCAGCCTTCCTGACTCTGTGACTCTCAGCACAAGTAATAAAAGTGAGAAGAATGATGAGAGCACTTGGCATTATTTGTTGTCTCTGTGTGCTGAGGCTGAGAGAAGCTCCCTCACCACAGGGAGCAATGGCAGATGAGCCCAGAGGTGGATTCCTGTTCCCTTACCTTGCAGTCTCCTGGCGTAAGGCATTGAGGAATGTGTCTGGATGGAAGAGCTCTGACAGGTCCAGGGTTTCTGACAGGAGCTTCTGGTGCTCTGCTTTCTCTACCCAACTCTAAAAAGGTGGAAAACAAAGAATCTTGAAGGCATTGTCTAATTTTTTAAGCAGTACTCTGGAGCTTGAGACATTACAGAGTAGTTTGTGTCTAGAATCAAGAGTACAAAGTGAGTCTCCAGAATCACCTGGATAGCAAGTGCTCGAGCTACAAGACTTCTAAGATACTGCAAAGGATCTTCTGGACCTTCCCACTTGCTTTGCCATGTGATGGGACACTGAAAGAAAAACAGATTTACTACAAGTATCCATTTCCAAACCATTATCATCACATTTTAAGCTAGTCATTTGGATTAAATCCACCAATCCAGAGATCCAATGCTTCTATAAAGCAAAAAGGCAATAATACAAATGTCATCAGTCCCAGGAAGATTATATTCCTGCTGAATCTTCTCCTGGCCCACAGTGCTGGTGGAGAACCTCTGCTGTTCCACAGAGAAACATCAGTGTGCTCCACAAACTCTGCACAGAATCCTGAAGGTTTGGCAGAGAGCTGTGAGCTGCTGCAGCATCCCTAGCAGTGCCATGCCACTAAGCCATGGCCCTAAGGAGAGCAGCTAGATGCTTCTGCAAGCCCTCCAGGGATGCAGACTCCAGCACCCAAAGGGACAGCTTTACATGTTCTGCTGGCTAATAGATTGGACTCATCTAGTGTTACTAGATGCAAATAGTATACTACAACTCCTAATCTGAGCAGATTTGTCCTTAAAAGGAAGCTTGATGCAAGTACAATATGCTCAGAAGCTTCTGCAAGTAGGAGAAGCAACACTGCTCTGGGTTTTCATTGCAGAAATCACCTGGCTCTGTATCATTCACTGCCAAGAAATGAACTCCATTGGAGAGTATCAATCCAAGACCTCAGAGCACTTCATTTTCCTTAGGGTTTATCCTTATAAATTCAGGAAAAAGACTTACCTTCTGATGGAGCAGAGCACTTGCTAGTCTTTGGACTTCAGAAGTCAGCAAGGAGGTTCCTCTGATGACTTTACTGAGAGCAGCAAGGGACTGGTGGACACTCTGCACCAGGCGAATGGCATTGAACTGCTCCAGGGCAATGAAGGAGAGCACTGGAGATTCCTGCTGCTCCACAGGAGGAGACACCTTCTGATGGATCAGGTTGGAGTTCTGCAACACAGCACACGAGCTCTAGTCACTTGAGCTCAGGCAAAGGTGTTCTGCAGTGCAGTCTGTGTGTAATATGTAGGATTTCACATGATCTCTCCTCTGAGCACAGGCTCAGAGAGTTGGGATTGCTTAGGATGGAGAGGAGAAGGCTCCCAGGAGACCTTCTGGTGGCCTGCCAGGCTCTGCTTCCAACCTCTGTTTTCAGATAGAGATGATAAGGTCAAGGCATTCTGTAGCAGCCCATAAGAAATCACTAATACCAAATACAGAGTAGGAGCAACTCCTGAGGAATTGAGATTCTCAGTTTTATTCCTTCCATTCCATTCCATTCCAGCCACTGGCAAAGTGAAAAAGATGGTTTTGACAAAAACCTTGATGTATCATGCACTTAGCATGAATTAAATGAGAATTGAATGAGAAACTCCAAACTGTGATGGTAAATTCTACTGTGCACCTTGTGTCCCTTTTGGATGTGCTTCTAGCCAATTTCAAGCTGATTCCTTAGACTTTTAATGATGCTGACAGGGAAAAAACCCAGGAAGCTGCCTTCTGCAGTTAGCTCCTTTCCTACCTGATTCAGTTTCTTCCACAGGTTGAGGACAGGAGACAGCTCAGCAGACCACACTTCTCTGTCAAACTTGCAGCCAGCACTCACTGACCTGCTCAGGACTCGAAGCTGGGAGATGACCTGAGGGAGGGAAATACAAAAGTCATCTTGGAGAAGGCTAAACAACCTTCTTGTAACACAACAATGTGATGCAATAGCAAAAACTCTCCAATTTATCTATAGGCTAGGCTTTTCTGCCTACTGTGTTACTAATCATGATCTTCTCAAAGCACAAACAATATCCACACATCAACCTCACAGAGTCAGGAAGGCTGGCAGAGAGCTGTGAGCTGCTCCAGCATCCCTAGCAGTGCCATGCCACTAAGCCATGGCCCTAAGGAGAGCAGCTAGATGCTTCTCAAACCCTTCCCACTTACAGGAGGCAGATGAATGGTATAATTAGCACTAATTAAAAGTGCTTCCATAGGTGGATACTCTCCAACAGGAAGTGAATTATCTAATTGTAAACTTTCTCAGTGATTCTTTGGTGAAGTTCTACAAGCTTGCCTTTGTAATTAAAGATAATGGTTATTATAGTCAAATATTCTACAGATAAAAGTCAACCTATTGCCCAAATCTCTCCATTTAGTCTTTCTTATGGAAGTTGGTATTTAGGAAGAGGTGGTTGGGTTCTCTATTTTCCAGTGGAGGCAGAAAAGATTGTCAGAGGTCAATGCAAACTGTGACTTCACCTGGGAACTGAAGATGCGTTGTGCTGAACGAGCAATGTTAGCAGGCAGGCCAAAGAACTCAGGCTTATCATCTTCTGGGAGGCTTTCAATTATATTCCTATAATCCTGCATTAGGAGAAAACACCAAAGTGAACCACAGCATCAGCAAGGTTGGCAGAGAGCTGTGAGCTGCTCCAGCATCCCTAGCAGTGCCATGCCACTAAGCCATGGCCCTAAGGAGAGCAGCTAGATGCTTCTTCAAGCCCTCCAGGGATGGGCACTGCAGCACCTCCCTGGGCAGCCTGGGCCAACACTCAACAAGCCTTGCAGGGAACAAATTCCTCCTTGCATCCAAGCTCAAGCTCCCCTGGGGCAACTTGAGGCCATTTGCTCTGCTCCTGTCCCTGCTAAGCCTGCAGCACAGAGCTACCCCCAGCTCACTGCCAGCTCCTTGCAGGGAGCTGCAGAGAGAGCTCAGCTCTGCCCTGAGCCTCCTCTGCTCCACACTAAGCAAGCCCAGTGCCCTCAGCTGCTCCTCAGCACACTTGTGCTCCAGAGCCCTCCCTAGGCTCCTTGCCCTTCTCTGCACACACTGCAATGCCTCTGGCTCCTGCTTGGCCTGAGGGGCCCAGCCCTGAGCCCAGCACTCTAGGGCTGTTCTTGACAATCACTTGTTCTCCTTTCCCTGCTGGGTGATAGAAGAAGGATACCTACCAAAATACTGCAGGAATTTGGTAAAGAGATGGAACAAGGGAAAACAGTCATCTTCTTGCCTCTGGGATTCAAGCTGCCAATGAGCTGTGAGCTGAAAAGCTGCTCCAGGTAGGAGTGCAGGATCCTCATGTCAAAGGAGTTATCTACTCGGCCTCCATAAATGGCATTTTCAAACAAGCCCTGCACACATTCCCACTGGAAATCCTTGGAACCTGGAAATTCATTAACATTAGTGCTGGATCACTCGAGAGCATTGCATGAGAAGCATTGCTTTGGGGCATGGCAGTTCTGCAGTGAAATGGAAGATAGCAACGGAGCAAAGAATTCATTCCTGACTGGTTTTCCTCTGTATTCCATTGAGAAGAATATAGAATATATATATCATATAACAGCATTTATATAATAGAAAAATTAATAATAATTAATTTATCAGTAATAAATATAATTTATTATATTATTACACTATGATAATTTAGTATATGTATTATTTTTATTCTATTTATTATACAAATATTATTATATCATATCTTTATTTTACATTATTTTATATTACAGTTAATTTTTATTATATTTAATATTATGTTTATTATTTTTATTTTACTGTATGTATTATATTATATATTATAATGTATTATCAGTATATTATATA
>VWZO01005612.1:0-13570 GCA_013396975.1 Bucco capensis | reverse complement strand
TATTAGCAGAGCCCCACTGCCAAACAAGCACTCCAAGTAAATAGCTTCTAAAGAATGACTGTGCAAGTTTTGACTACGCTCAGATTCTCCAGTTCAGAACTGCTGTGCTCCTGAGAGGAGAAGTTTTCCTGAAGCACTGACTTACCCTCAAAGAGTCTATCAAGGATGTCAAAGCCAGCACGGAGATCAGACAGGGAAAACTCATAAAACTTGGTCCAACCCTGGCAGGAAAAGCAAGGCAAAGAATTTCCTTCCTTAGACACTGAGGATCCTGCTGTCCCTGCTAAGCCTGCAGCACAGAGCTACCCCCAGCTCAGTGCCAGCTCCTTGCAGGGAGCTGCAGAGAGAGCTCAGCTCAGCCCTGAGCCTCCTCTGCTCCACACTAAGCAAGCCCAGTGCCCTCAGCTGCTCCTCAGCACACTTGTGCTCTAACACATCTGCATTACATTGCCATCATCTTACTCCTTAGCTCATGTCACTTCTCTCCTGACTGAAAAGCTGACCATGAGAAAAGCAATTACTGTCCCTCCCACAGCAAATCCCCTCCCTGTCCTGCTGGCAGAGGGAATTCTCTTTCTAGTAGAAAGAGATTCTAGTTGGATTTAGCCACTAGAATTACTCAGGCTTGTCTCCTCTCTGAACGTGACCCAACAGACAGGCACCTGATGAAAAATACTTCCCGGGATAAAATCTAATCAATGGGCTCCATTTTTGCAAGGATAGCAAAAAAAATGGTCACCTGAGGAATATAATTTCTTCTTTCTTGGCAGACAGCATGAAACCATGCTAGACAAAAGAGAGAATGTGCTCGAGCCAGATTTCCCTTCTTGTTGATTTGCTCTGGGGTCCAAGACTCATAGGTTCTCAGAAGATTCTTTTTGAGGCCTGGAGGTGCCTGCATTGGAAAGAAAAACACTGTTCTAGGCAGAAAACTGAAGACTTCCACGTGCTATTTTCTTAAACTCCATCAAAATACCATTTCTAACTTCATCAAATAACAGACAGTACTTCATAAACCCAAATTTCACCAGAAAAAAATCTGCTTGCAAGAAATGGCTTAACAACAGAATGATCTTACACTGAACAGAACTGAAACACACTGAGGAAAACTGGAACCACAACCAACTGGGAGGAGGAAGGAACTAGAGCAAAAGACCTGAGAGAATGAAGAGTGCTCTATAAAATATGTCAGCAGAAAAGGAAATGCAATTCTTTCATGAACAAGAACCTTTCTTCTGACCTTAATGCTCAATTAATGAGCATGATCAATTACCAGTGGCAGTTTGCCTTCTGCCATCACTACACTAGCATATAGATATGGTGGAGATGAAGTGCTAGCTCTCTGATCCATAGCATTTTTGTACTAGATATCATTCACATCCAAGGCCAAACCACTTATAGCATGTAGCTATGGTACAGATGGATGATCAAGTGCTAGCTCTCTGATCCACAGCATTTTTTGTACTACATATCATTCACATACAAGGCCAAACCAGTGATGGAAACAATCCACATCACCCCAACTATCTCTAAACATATACTTGACTCCCTAGCCAAGTTCCTTCATTGTCAGCAAGGAAGAAACGATTTCCAAAGAGATCTTACTTCATAAGTTATCTTCAGACTTGATTGAAGCAAAATGGGAGTAAATTTGGGATGAACTTCAGTAGTAAGCCAGAGGCGAAAGTTTGGTTGAGGCTTTAAGGTGTTCAGCTCCTGTGAGAGAGATGTTAGACCCTGGAGCAGGGTTTGGCTTCTTTGTTTTTTACTACACAGAACAGGAGTTACAAAACTAGAAGATGCTAAGTTGGAAAGCTATGCTTCTCTAAAAATTCCTGTGTTGATTTTACGAGGAAGGTTATTCCAAAGTTCAAGCTGTGTTGTCTCCACACATTCTACACGCTCAGTGTGCTCAGAGTTCATCCCTAGCTCTCTAAAAATAGCTGCACCTCCTCACCAGATCCTCATAAAAAACACAGAGCTGTGCTTGACTGCTTTTAAATCAAAAAGCACCAAAAGGCATCATCTCAAAAGGTGAAGCTTGGGAGGCAGGCTGCATACCAACAACACATCTCAATGACTTTTGAGAACAGGACAGCTAGATTCATTTCTTTGTCTTTAAGTGTTTGTTGTGTGCACGTCACATATCAGAACTCACAGGGAACTGTCATGGGACAGAAGAGCCTGGCTCTGTCTCCATTAGTCCTTCTTATCAGCCAATATACACTAAACAATAACTTCTCTGAACTGCAAACTGCTTTGGTCTGCATTGCAATCTATTCTTGTCTAGTTTCCCCTCACCTTTTCCAGCACAGGCAGCCAAGAGGTGACCAGGTGCAGGTTCTTTAAGCACAGCCACTCTCCACTGTGTGCACATTCCCTCAGAGTCTGAAGAGCCAGCTCAGCTTGCCCTTGGCCCATTGCAATCTGCAAGGACAGACACACTTGGCTCAGCAATTTGTCATATCCCATTGCAGAGCAAAATACAACATGGTGTTTCAAAGGAAGAGTTGCTCAAGATCATCAGACATTGCTACTGTCAAGCTGAGACATTGTGGTCTTCAATCATTATGCTTCTCTAAGACTGACCTGATGGTAGCACTCAGTATTTCTTTCAACACTGGCAAGTTCTTGGAGCTCTTGAGAAGGATCAGCACCAGGAGAAATAATGATCAGGATAGGCTCAATCTCCAGAGTCTCTTTATAGAGACGTTTCAGATTCAGAGGCAAAGGAGATAATTCCTTGATTCCTGGAATCAGAATGAAAAGTCTTGTGAAAATAAAGTGACTATACAGCNCTCTCTGCTAACCTTCCTGACTCTGTGATTCTATGACTGCTTCATTAAGCACTTCAGAAGTCAACTGGCTGTCAAAGTTCTGTCCCATGGAGACCATCCCAGTGATCTCCCCATGGGAAAAATATCCCTACAGCATTCAGGTAGGAGACACCCTGGAGAAAAATCACCTTACCTAGGGTTTTACATGCAAAAAGAGCCATGGCACTCTGGAGCCTGTCTGGTCTGACAGCCTGGACCACAAGAACCTTAACAGCAAAGAGAAGCAGGGCACCTGAGTTTATAAAAAGCATATTCTGACCATTTAAAAAAGACTAAATACACTAGTTAAGCTGTGAGACAATCTAGATAGTCACTGCTTGGAATTCAACCAGGCCTGAAGCCTCCATTTCCAAGCTATCCAACTTCCTTTCAATGCTGAACTCATCCCTAGTTTCTCACAGGAAAAGATTACCTGCTGAAATAAGGAAATCCTTTTCACAACAGCAGAAGGAAAATCTTGTTCACACACAGAGCTCTGAGAGAAAGTGTGCCACAGTCCTTCATCTTCCAAGGCAAGGGTTTGGTACAAACCTGGCAGAGAAAGCTACACCACAAAGAGTGTATATTGAACAAGAAAGGAGAACAGCAAGTTGGACATTCTGTACTCCCAACACCACAATAAACCTAATCTTCTGCATGTTAGATCATTCAGATTTATCTTTGGAGCTAAAGAAGGGAATGGATAGGTTTTAAACTGAATTTGGTCTGGTTCTTTGGTTTTCAGCTTCAGCCTCTCCCCAGTTATCCTCCTGGCAGTTTTGCAGGCCAGGACTTGGATTTGCATGGAATTGCCCTCAGAGAACTTCAGCAGGGACTCTGGCAGGAGGAACCCAGGGAAGAGTTTGCTTTAGGTGGAAAGGAGTCCAACAAATGAGCAAAAACTCTGAAATGCCTTGAAAGATGTGTATGGAAATCTGGGAAGGAGAGAACTAGTTTCCCAATGAATTTGTGGGTTTGAATAGAAGATGAAGTGGTTTGTGAGTGGCATTAGAGAAACCTGCAGCTTCAGAGGAGTAAAACATTTCCATCTGACAAATAACTCTTTGGGGCTTCAAACTCCAATCACTACTTGATAAAACACAAGGCCTTTTCAGTTCAATTCCCTCCCCCAGATGATGTGTTATACCTTCAAAGATGCCACTGCCCAGGCTCTGTCCTGTTCTATCCAAGAGGGAATCTGCTCACGAATGCTCCTTTGGGAATCCTTATGGAAGCAAATGAGGTTGCATGTAAGTCATTTCTCTGAGAAAGGGAGACATTATTTGTCCCTTGAATGTCTGACTACAATGAATGAAACAATAAAGCAAGAATACAACTGTAACTTTTCAGGGTTTAAGTAAATGTTTCTCCTTTCAAAATAGGAAAGAAAGGGAGCTTACTGATTTCTTGATGGCATCTCCAATGGCCACACCTGTGAAAGTCTCCCATTCCTGGGGGCAACAAAGGAAAAACTCAGGCAAACAACAGGTCAATTCCTCATTAATTAGGCCTGTTCAGTCTAGGCCTCACTCACAGTGCCCTGGGCATCCTCTCCATTGTTTGGTGCCTATGCTAACCAAAGCTGCATGGACACTCATTTTGATTCCAGGTGCTCTGAACTCACATCAACTGCATCCCACTGAGCAAACCATTCCAGGATGAGCTCATCCTATCTCCAGAAGGCCACTCTGGTGCAAGGAACCCAATACTTAGGTGTCCTCACATGACCAGAAGGACACTCTCTGTCCTGTTGGAAATGAGGACATGAATGCTCCCTGGCTCAGGGACTTCTGAGACACATGGAGTGCACCAAAAGACTTTGCTTTAACTGTCTGCAACTGCAGCAGGCAGAAACTGACTTCCTTTCTTCCTAGGCCTTGCTCTCCTTTGTGCATCTCAACACCAAGTGGTGATGCACAAGCAAACCTTGCTCAGAGTGAACCAAGTGTGTATCCATCCTTAGGGAACTGGGAGGATGGATTAAATCCAGCCACACTGATACAATGCCTGCAAAAACCATCCAGAAACATCTCTTTCAGACTCCTAGTGAAAAGGCAACTGCTTACCTACCTTTCTGATGGTTAATCTTCACTTTGAACCTAATCAATATGATGCTGAGATCCAAAAAGAACTAACAGCATCTCCATCTCCAATCCCAAGTGCTAGACCTGCCAGAACCTGCAGTCCCAAGTCCTATACTGACAAAAGCATTTTATCCACCTCTTTGCTCTCCAGTTGAGGTAAATCACTTGGGGATTTGCTCTTCTAGCACTCACATTTTCTTGGAAGAGCTCAGGGTGCATTCCTCGTACAAAATGCAGAGCAAACATCAGCTGATCAGCCTGAAAGAGAAGGAGGAAAAATGTCTTTATACACTCACCAAAAGTCATTTTTCTGCTTCTTTAAGAAGCAACAAAATGTCACTAACAAAAAACCTCTAATTCCCATACTGGTAACTTAAGGACACATCCTTATTCCAAATGGCTCCACACCTCTACAAGCACAAGTGGGATTGCTCATGGACAGAGTTGTGATTCTATAGAGATTGGAAGTAGATCAAGTGTTGCACGCTGAAATCAACACTTCCCCCCGCCCAGCACACTGTCTAAAAGGCAGGAAAGAGACAATCTTACCTTAAACAAGCAACGACAAACATACTCATACACTGCATGCTTCAGGGAGCCAATCAGCAAGTTGATTCTTTCCTCAGTATTGCTTGAATCCTAGGAAGAAAGTCTGCATTTCACAAATTGATGTGGAAATAATAAAAATGGAGGTACCCTGGAACTTTCAGCAAAAGGGCCCAAAGCATCTGGGCTCTCTTGTGACACTTAGTAGGTCTAAAAAGGTATTAAGAAGAGTAAATGAAGAAAGGAGAAGTTCATGCTGAAGCATCACAAAATGCAAAGAGTGGAGGTGAATGGTTCAGTCTAGTGGGTGGCTGATCAACTGTGGCTCAGGCTTGGGCTTAGCTCTGTTCAAACTCTTTATCACTGATCTGGGTGAGGAGATTTNATAATAAAAATGGAGGTACCCTGGAACTTTCAGCAAAAGGACCCAAAGCATCTGGGCTCTCTTGTGACACTTAGTAGGTCTAAAAAGGTATTAAGAAGAGTAAATGAAGAAAGGAGAAGTTCATGCTGAAGCATCACAAAATGCAAAGAGTGGAGGTGAATGGTTCAGTCTAGTGGGTGGCTGATCAACTGTGGCTCAGGTTTGGGGCTCAGCTCTGTTCAATCTCTTTATCAGTNCTGAAAGGAGTGCAGCATGTGCCCTAGGAGGACAGGCTGAGAGAGCTGGGTCTCTGCAGCCTGGACAAGAGGAGACTGAGAGGAGACCTCAGCAATGCTTAGAAATATGGGAAGGGTGAGTGTGAGGAGGAGAGAGCCAGGCTCTGCTCCATGGCATCCAATGGTAGGACAAGAGGGAATGGGAGCAAGTTGGAGCACAGGAGGTTTAGTATTAAGCTGAGGAGGAACTTGTTTGCAGTTCAGGTGCCAGAGCACTGGCCCAGGCTGCCCAGGAGCCTGTGGAGTCTCCTTGTCTGGAGCCATTGCAGAGCTGCCTGGACACATTGCTGTGTGAGCTGGTCTAGGTGCTCCTGCTCTGGCAGGGGGGTTGCACTAGATGAGCTTTCCAGGGCCCTGCCAACCCCTGACGTTCTGGGATTTTGTGAAGTCTCACCAGAGTGGAGCAGAGAGGCAGAGTTATTTCAAGTTATAACCAATCTTTTTTGTCCTAATTCAGCTTAGGCAAAGAACAAACCTGAAGTGACAACAGAGAGTCACTTTGTTCTCAGGTGACACAGCAAGTTTGCTTTCTGTGTAAGACAAGATGATGATAAACTCCACGTGCATGGACTCTGCAGTCCAGCAGCACCACTTCCTACACCTTTCAGCTGCAGCTGGGATCAATTCTGTTCTCTAAGTGTCCAAGCAACTAATAAACTGTAAGGCTGAAAGCAGCTTGGATTCCCCTGCAGCATGAAGAGCTTGAGGAGCAGAGAAGATACCTGCTGGCTGCACAGAGCTCTCTGGAAGAGGCGCAGGAAGGCTGCCAGGCTGAAGCGGTACATGGCATTGATCTTGGACAAGGCAGAGATAATAAAGTACATCTTGCTAGCACTCTCAGCTAAAGGGAGATAGGCATCCCTCTCCTGTGGAGAGAAGAAAAACACATCTAGAAAAGCCCTGTACCTACCTGCAATCTGCAGGTTATTGCAGCAGCACTGAGCCAGCCCAGCACTAACACATTCGTGTCAGGCACTGCTGCCAAAACACAGAGATCTCCACTCACAGACTCACTGAGGCTGGCAGAGAGCTGTGAGCTGCTCCAGCATCCCTAGCAGTGCCATGCCACTAAGCCATGGCCCTAAGGAGAGCAGCTAGATGCTTCTGCAAGCCCTCCAGGGATGGGCACTGCAGCACCTCCCTGGGCAGCCTGGGCCAACACTCAACAAGCCTTGCAGGGAACAAATTCCTCCTTGCATCCAAGCTCAAGCTCCCCTGGGGCAACTTGAGGCCATTTGCTCTCCTCCTGTCCCTGCTAAGCCTGCAGCACAGAGCTACCCCCAGCTCACTGCCAGCTCCTTGCAGGGAGTGTAGATCACAGAACCAGTGAGCTTGGCAGAGAGCTGTGAGCTGCTCCAGCATCCCTAGCAGTGCCATGCCACTAAGCCATGGCCCTAAGGAGAGCAGCTAGATGCTTCTTCAACACCTAGTCCCTTTAATTCAAACTGGCTGACTTTAAATTGTGTATCTGCTATCCATCAGGTGGAAATAAAGACATTTCATGACTGAAAACCATTTCTGTGCTTGCATATCTCAACTATCTTTTACTCCTAGGAGTTAGTGTGTTACTGATCTCACACTCCTGGGGACTTCACTGACCCAGGGAGCTGCTGGAGTCTCCACCTCTGGAGAGATTCCCAAGCCAACTGGACACATCCTGGGCAAGCTGCTCTAGGCTCTCTGCTCTGGCAAGGGTTGCACTAGCTGAGCTCCAGAGTTCTCTGCCAGCCCCCAGCATGCTGGGATGCTGTGGATGTCTGCAGCCACTCTCCAGACAAGATAACTCTCTTTATCAGACAAAAAACAGCAATAAAAGATTATTCTTCTACCTTATCAAGGGAAGCCTGCAGTTTGTGAGATTCAGCAAGTGACTCTTGGATGAGGGCACTGTTGGCTTTGGTCTGATTCAGTGACTCAATCAGCTCCTTGTTTTCTAGGAGGTTGCCTTGTGATGTTGCAAGTGTCTGGTTAGGGGAAAAAAAGCAACAACCCCAAATCATTGATGTTAGATTGTTAAATGTTAAATAAACTCTAGAAAGCATCTGATTAACTCCAGAAACTGAGATGTCTTAAAGCAGCATGAGAAAGAAAAGTCCCAGCCTGTGCAACTGAAGCTGTCAGCAAGCTCTGGAGAATGATCTCTGTGCTCAGAGCTCTAGAGATGAACATCCCCATGCTCATTACAAATTAGGCTTTGTCTTTTTCTTCTATTTAACTACCATCTGACCCTGAAATTGGCTACTAGGAATTCCCCAATCATTCCTAAACTGATTTTCCTTCAAGACCATTCTCATATGCTCCACAAAGTGGAGTTCTGATTTCCAGCTGGGATGAACCTTCACAGGGACTACAATACAATTCCAGGTTTTTCCATCAGAGATCCCTTCAGAATCCTTGAGGTGACTCTACATTTGCCCTGAGTTCTCCTGGGCAGTTCCCTTTTCTTAGCTCCCATGGGAAGGTCTGGGCTGCTAAAGTTGAGCTCTTGGCCTACCAAGAGGAGTTCTGGCCACCATGGGGAGCTTTTGGCTACCATTGTGAGCTTTGGGCCACCTAGATGAGTCTTGGAGCACCATGAGGAGGTTTGGGCTTACCATAGCAATCTGTGAGCTTTTGGCTCCTATAGTAAGCTTTAGGCTACCATGAGGAAGTTTGGGCTACCATGGTGAGGTTTTGGCTACCAAGATGAGGTTTCCTCCAATTCAAAATGCTGAGAGCTCCTGATTCCACCACTGCCACCTCCTTCATTCCAGCACATAACAACCTAACCACTGTCTTATTGATCTAACAGCTAGAAAAGAGGCAAATGGATTTTACTTCCAGAAGAGATTCCTCCAGCTGAGCTAACTGGATCTTCTTCTCTTCTTCAAGCTGCAACAGTTTTGTCTTCTGCTCTTCCAAATCAGGCTTTTCATGCTGAATTGTTAAAGCCAGAAGCTAAAGAGAGAGGTGATGATTCAACTATTAATACTTCATAATATACAGTCATTAAATAGAGAACAGAATCCTAGAACTCTTCATATCTCCAAGTCCCAGCTCTAACCCAGCACTACCAAATCCACCACTAAATCAAGTCCCTAGGCAACAGAGGTATTTTTGTGTTAATTCTAAATGCCTACCTGTCCTCTTAAGCCACTTCTTGTGGTGGTAAAGTTGACTTCTGTAACAATAGAAGCAGCATCAGGTGGAATGAAGGGATTTGGGTTCCTTGTTGCCAAGAAGAGGCGGAAGTCTTCGTGATAATCGATCACTTTGTCACCGATCTGCACAGCGTAACGGGGACCTGGGGAGGAGCAATGGAGAACATCAGGGACACACTGCTGGGAAAGGAAATGGGAAACACTGAGCAACATCAGCTCTGCTGCATCATTAGACAGCAAAATGCAATAATATAGTGCTGGTGTTACTGTGATTCTCCTCTCTACTGCACTCTGGGGAGACCTGAGCTGCAGTGCTGTGCCCAGCTCTGGCAATGAACACAATCAGCCCCTGGGGTAGGAATCCTCTCCTTATTTCAGCAGGTTCATTTACAATACACAATCAGCCTTTGGGGTAGGAATCCTCTCCTTATTTCAGCAGGTTCATTTATTTACAATACACAATCAGCCCCTGGGGTAGGAATCCTTTCCTTATTTCAGCAGGTTCATTTACAATACACAATCAGCCTCTGGGGTAGGAATCCTCTCCTTATTTCAGCAGGTTCATTTATTTACAATACACAATCAGTCCCTGGGGTAGGAATCCTCTCCTTATTTCAGCAGGTTCATTTACAATACTCACTCTTCTCTACATATGATAGACACAGACCTAAGCTACAAAAGGATGTGTTGACAAAGATCTTGGTCATTTACCTTGAGAAATAAGATCTTTTCGTAGCAAGGGGTAAAGCACAGGCTCCACTCCATCCATTTCCTGGATAAGAAGTGTTTTCCCAAATCTCACTGCCAGCTCCAGAGCAGTTAGGAAGTTGGTATCCTGGGCCAAGAAAAAGAAACTCCTTTGAGTCATGTCTTGTTGAAATGGTAACACTTAGTAACCAACAGGAAGGCATTCCAGCAGGAGTCCAAAGCTAAAAAGCAGCAGTAGAGCTGAAAGATTCTCTTGCAGGCATCATACACTATTTCAGGCTTTAGCCACAAGTGTTTAACCGGAATAAGTTGGATCTATTCAGTTCATGTCCACAGAGAAACCTCCTGATGAGCATGCCTAGTGCAGCAGGAGAAGGGAGCAGCTCTCCCAGAGCTCTTGGGAGGTGAAGTCCAGTGAAGTGCAACCAGGAATACAGAAGAGCTCTCTGCTTCCAAATCTTTCAGCATCCTATTGAGATTCCTGAAGAGAGCAGCACAAAGAGGCAAACTTGTGGAAGCACTACCAGCTAGTGAGCCTTCAGCCTTAAAGCCCCTGGGCTGCCCCTCAGCTGAGGCCATGGGCAGTACCAGGTAAGCATTGCTGTCACACAGAACTCCAGCAGCAAGGATGCTTCCTGGACTAGAACCCCTTTTTTGGTGACTGCTGTGACATCCCCTTCAAACCAGCTCTCTAAAGCCTGGCCTAGAGAGAGCTCCAGCAGAACAGCACTGCAAAATCCAGAGGAAATACTGCACCTGTTGGTTAATAACTTCCAGGCGTGAGTCCTTCAGATGAGTTTGCAGCCACTCAGTTGCACGAAAAGAAGGATCTATCAGGAATGGGCAAACTTTACTCTAGAGGGGGGAAAGAGAAAACAAATCTATCTATATATATGTCCTGAAATCCTTTTTCTTGAAGAATAAAATGGAATGGAGTAGTTTCTTATTTCCCCAAATCAATACCACAGTCGTGTCAAACTCTTTCTCATTAACTAAACAAGAACAGCCCCAACACCAAATGAGAACAAACAGCAGCAGGAGGAATTTTGCCATTCATTTTATTGCTTCTTTTCATGCCTTGTTTCCCAAAAATCAGATTTCTGAGGTGTTTTTCTCCTGCTGAAAGTTCTTCATTTTCTCTTCAAAACAAGACTCTCCTAGCTGCTCTCCTTAGGGCCATGACTTAGTGGCATGGGAGTGATGGCTATGGTTAGGCTTGAGGAGCTTAGAGCTCTCTGCCAACCTTCATGATTCTTAACTGTTCCAGGGGAGAAATTCCTCCTTGTATCCAATCTCCAGCTCCCCTGGGGCAACTTGAGGCCATTTGCTCTCCTGCTGTCCCTGCTAAGCCTGCAGCACAGAGCTACCCCCAGCTCAGTGCCAGCTCCTTGCAGGGAGCTGCAGAGAGAGCTCAGCTCTGCCCTGAGCCTCCTCTGCTCCACACTAAGCAAGCCCAGTGCCCTCAGCTGCTCCTCAGCACACTTGTGCTCCAGAGCCCTCCCTAGGCTCCTTGCCCTTCTCTGCACACACTGCAATGCCTCTGGCTCCTGCTTGGCCTGAGGGGCCCAGCCCTGAGCCCAGCACTCTAGGGGTGAGCTCCCCAGTGCTGGGGACCAGGTTTTGTCTGTTTGACATCAGGAAAGGAAATTGTAAAAGTAAAAAAGAAAAACATGTCTTTTCTTGAACCTTTTCTTTTCGTTTTACTGCAGAACAGCCCTAGGCACACAGCTCTTTGTTCCTCTGTGTGTGTTCTGGGGTGCTAATAAAATAACACAGATAAAATCATTCCAAATGCCAGACAGATGTCATGTTACTGGAAATGGTAGAAATTGAACTACTTGCAAGGCAAGATCAGAAAATCAATTTACCTGCAAGATGACAAGAGCATTTTCAATGGAGAGGTCATCTGAAGGCAAACCTTCACTTTTCCAAACCAGCTCTTCACTTTCTGTGCACAGGAATCGCCTCAAATCAAACTCTGAGAAATGAGAGTGTGAGCTTTGGGCCNCAGCTGCAGTGCTGGGGCCAGCTCTGGAGCCCCCAGCACAAGAAAGAGCTGCAGGGGCTGCAAGGTGAATCCCAGCCTGGGATTCTGTGATTTCTAAAGCAGCAGAAGCATTCAAAATTTACAACAGTTAATGTGCACACATTCGTTCATATAAACTTCTAAAGCAAGGACTACAGAGTTAAATCATAAGAATTTATAAGTACTCATAACCTTAATTATTAATGAAATAATCCTAGCAATCTGTTTATCTGAGTATTTATTGAGCAAGATGTGGTTGGCACTCCTCCTTGGGGAATACCAAGACAACTGAGCCTGTTTGTTAGAACTCACTACGAGTTCTCACTGTCTCAGTCAAGCTTAATTACTTCAACACACACACACAAACACACTCACTCACACTTACTTTCCAGGCCTGCTGCTTTGGTCCATGTCTCCAAGCTGCTTTTCCTCTGATCTTCAGGAGCAGCAGAAAGATAGGTGATAAATGCAGCTGCTAACTGAGCTCTTCTAGGCAAGGTTGCCAACTCCTCTGTGATCTCTGACACCTTCAAAAAGATCAAATACAGCAGGGGTAGGTGGATTGCAACCAAAAACTATGCTAGGATGTCTCAATAGCTATTAAAAAGTTGGAAGGGGATTTGCCTGCCATTGAAAATACAGTTGAGGGACTCTCTACTTGTATTTTGGGTACCTACACCTAGCTAACCCACAGCAACCAACACAAAGATCAAAGTAAGGGAAAAGTTCTTTCTAGTTCTGGGCTAGACAGATGTCTGTGAGAATTTATCTACTAAAAATCCCTCAGGCCAAGCAGGAGCCAGAGGCATTGCAGTGTGTGCAGAGAAGGGCAAGGAGCCTAGGGAAGGCTCTCTGGATGTAGGAAGATTTTCACTGACCTGAGTGTTCCACCTCTGGTGCTCCCTGTCCAGTTGGTTTATCAGCACCTCTGCAGCTTGCAGTGTTTTCTGAGCTTTAGTCACTTCTGCTTCCAGTTGGGCTGCTTCTGTTGTTCTGCTCTGGAACCTGGAAAACAACTGCTGTCTGTAGCTGCTGTAGCTCAGGGACTCTTCTTCTCAAGGCAGTTTAAGTGTCCCAATTTGGAATGAATTGCTCCCTTCCTGAAGGACAAAACTACAATGCTCTTGCCTACCTTCTGCTTCTCATTGGCAGAGGAGGTGGTGAGACTTCTAACTTCTGACTACATTTGCAAGAGAGACCCTGATGTCTGCAGAGCATTCCTCCTTCTGCTTCAAGAGCCTGACTTAATTTTAGTGCTTCCATTCATTGTTGTTCCACAGCTAGGCAGGACAAGAGCAGGCTCAGCACCACTGGACATTTGCAACTGTTTGGGCAATTCAATCTATGAAACCTTTCCAGGAGAATATTGCTTGCTCTGCTGCCACAAAAGCAGCCCATCCTCAAGCAAAGAGAGCTGCCTTTAGTCAAGCTGTGCACAGCAGGAGTGTAGAGGAAGGTTTGCAGAGTCCTAAAGACACATTAAAGTCCTCTTAGCCTTGAAAGGTGAGAGACATACTGCTTATAATTGACATCTATGACATTCCAAGAGAGATCTGGAAGGGCTGCAAGGTGTCCAGAGCAGGGCCACGA
>VWZO01005611.1:232408-336193 GCA_013396975.1 Bucco capensis | reverse complement strand
AGTGGAGCATGTGCCCTAGGAGGACAGGCTGAGAGAGCTGGGTCTCTTCAGCCTGGACAAGAGGAGACTGAGAGGAGACCTCAGGAATAGTTAGAAATATGTTAAGGGTGAGTGTTAGGAGGAGAGAGCCAGGCTCTGCTCAATGGCATCCAATGGTAGGACATGAGGGAATGGGAGCAAGTTGGAGCACAGGAGGTTTAGTATTAAGCTGAGGAGGAACTTGTTTGCAGTGCAGGTGCCAGAGCACTGGCCCAGGCTGCCCAGGAGCCTGTGGAGTCTCCTTGTCTGGAGCCATTGCAGAGCTGCCTGGACACACTGCTGTGTGAGCTGGTCTAGGTGATCCTGCTCTGGCAGGGGGGTTGCACTAGATGAGCTTTCTAGGGCCCTGCCAACCCCTAACACTCTATGATTCTACGTTAGTGGAAGCCTTTAAGTCTTGCATTTGAGAAATGATAATTGCTTGTGGCACAGGTGAAAAAAAAAAAGTGAAAAAGAGAGAAACTTTCAACCACAGCTAAATTAGTAGAGCTGGAAAGAGATCAGAGAAGAGGAAGGGAATGAAAGCACAAAGTTAATAAATGAGCAGCAAAACTTAAAAGAATTAAGACTTAAAGAAGCTATGTAAATCTAAAGCCTGAGAAAATCCATGAAAGCCAACTGCTGCCTTAGACCAAAGGGAAACCAGGATGTGTAAGCAGACAGAGCAGAGGGGTGACAGTTTCAAACTGTTTATTTTGGAGGGAGGAGAAGTAATATTTCTAATCCCTCTGTATGCTCAAAATGAGATTTAGCTTATGGAGCAGATGGAGGCTATGTCTGTATAACAGAAAAAGGAAAAAAAAAAAAAGTATGGACGGTCTGGACCAGAAACAATTATCCCACTGGGAGAAAGAGAAGTGTGTGCATAGTCATTATATGTCACATCCACAGAGCTCTCTCATCCATTACCTTGGCACAGAATGAGCATCCATGTAGACAAGTGATCATATTTCTTTCACTTTCCATTTCAACAAATAGAGGAGAGAGCAGCATTGTTGTTTTTTTTCTGCCCGAAGTGTTGCATTAGTTTCTTCACATTTGTTTTCTTTTGACTGATGTTGATTTTGATGCATCTTTCAAATCGTAAAAGGCTGCAAACCTTTCTGTTTGAGTCCCTGCTTATCAAAACAATCAGTCAGAGGAATTGTTTGTGGAGAGCAGCAGTTGAACAGGTCTCTGGGACTCTGCTGCTGAGACCATGCAGTAGAGCAGAGAGAATTCTCCTTGTGAGCTCCTCCTGGCATCTCGCTTCCTTGAGAGTTAAGTGGCCGTGCTGGGAGAGAGTGTGCTGGAAATGGCTCTTTTATCCTGGGTAGTCCTGGGGTGCTGTGTCAAATTCCAAAAGGGATTTGTCCCAAAGAAAATATACCTATAGCTTTGATAATTCAGGTAATTTGCCATAAGTACTTGTAGTTACCAATGTTCATTTTATTGAACAGCTAAGTTACATACACAAGCTCATCATATTGTTAATTCAGGATTGCTTTGGTATTTGCTGTAGATTATTCCCTTCTGTACTAACACTAGCATAACCTGTGGGTATTTTCAGCTTGTCTGTCGTCATTAAAATTAAGATAACCATCTGTTGTCATTAAAATTAAGATAACAAACTCATCTTTTCAAAAGGCGTGACCTTTTTGGCAGGTAGCAAATGAGGGGTTAATATTTTTTATTTGGGTTGGGTGAAATACTCTGATTGACAGGTGAGGTGAGCTGCCTGAAGGGATATATTAATCCATGTGAAACATGCTGCCTGGCTGAAACTGCAGTGTGGAATGTAAAACTCCAGAACAAAACACACTTTCCCTCTCCACAGTAATGAACCCTGAGCCTTGCAATGTCCCAGGGGTGTGATTAGCTCTGAAAAACTGTTTCCCCAGTTAGGTCTTGTTGCATAAATAATCATCTCTTTGATGCAAAGGATAACTGTGGGAATGATGTAAGTTAAATATGTTCTCCAGCAGTCTGACTTGCAAGGGAATAAACAATTTGTTGATATTTGGAGTGCTCAAACCACTTCCTCTGGTTCCCAGGAAGCTTTCAGCATTCCATCCATGTAAAAATTATCTACACTTTGTCACTAAGAAATAAGTTCTCTGTCTTGCTTGTGTGTATGCAATGTATGCAACCAGAGCACTAGTTAATACTGCAACCACATGGCTCCATAATTTTAGTTCAGCTCTCACACTACTGGAGAAAAGTAGAGTTCTGAATATGTTCAAGCCAAACATGACAAAGCCATTAGTGCTGCCAGTCCTGTTCTGAAATAAAGTATATTCCTTGGGTGGAATTCATCTTGGTAGGGAGGAAGGATAGCAGCAAGTCCATCCATCAGGAGAATGCTGCAAGGAACCATTGCACAGCAGCAGCATATTGATGCATGTCTGAGTTATGTCCCAAGGAAGTGCCTTGGCCTCTTGGAAAGCTGCTGCTGCAGCAGAACAGGCTGCAAAATGCAGGGAGCCTGGGGAATGCATGCAGCACACTTGTTTCAACCTCTCCTACTGCCTGGCTCATTTCTACTCTGCTTCTTGTCAAGTTGTTTAAGGCAGGGTTGAGTCTGCATCATCTGCAGGTCCATGTTTGCTGCAGTGGGGACAGGCCCTTAATGAAATGCAGTAGGTGCTTAAGCCTTCTGCTGCCCCACATCACAGAGAGAAATGTAGCTGTTTGGCACTTGGAGAGAAAGAGCTCCAGTGGATCAATTTTAAGCCTGGAGATCAGAAGTTAATATGTTAATGGTGAGAAGAAATGTAAGAGTGAAAGGATGTACCCTTTAAATTGTCTGCACCTTGTCATTTTATAAATGAGCATTAATCCTCAAATCAATTACAAAGATGTTTGAGCTCATGCTAGCAAATAGCTCCTCACCTCTCTGACTTTTTTTTTTTTTTAATTGCAATCATTGTTTACAGTTTCAAATTCCTCTGCTCTGGGTTTCCAGGATGAATTAAATCATAGAATCTCCTGTGTTGGAAGGGACTCACATGGATCATCGAGTCCAACACTTGTCTCTGCACAGGACAACCCCACAAATACTGGATTCAAAGTTCTAGCAAACATCATGACTTCTCACTGTCCCTGGGCTGCAGAGATTTTGCTTCTCACATTTATCTGCTGCCTTGCCCAACTGTGCTTACACTCAGGAGCAGTTTCACAGGGGCTGCCCTGTTGTCTTCAAGCCAATCCTGTCCTTGAATGCATAGTGGCCAACAAGAATTGTGCCAAGAGAAGCCAGCCTTTGGTTTGCCTCCCTTGCTGTGTTCTCTTTCTTCTGAGACTCCCATCACTGAGCTAGTCTGTCTGTAGTGTTATGGCAAAATCAAAGCTAGTTACATCCCAGGAACACAAACAGTGTAAGGAGACTTGGACACAAGCCATTCGCAGAAGTTTATTCTTAGGAAAATAAGGCATTTTGGTGGAGAAAAAAAGAAAGGCCTAATGATAAAAGGCTGACAGAGAGAACTTTCTCTATAAGGATATATTGGGTCGACTGAAAGGCTTGGGAACAATATCCTAGTATTGGGAGAATAAAACTATTGCCCAAATTGTAATTGAATATCTATCCTGGTGATGATATGGAGCCCATTGGCACTTGTGGTGCTGCAGCATCCTTGATTTTGGCAGCCCACAGAAAATATTAGTAGTAGTATAATGTCATCAGGCACATTTTCCTAGTGGTAGCATACATAAGGTATTTGTAGTATTTCTGTTTAAAAAATCATATTCAAACTGGGTTACAAAATGGAAGGTAAAAATAAGTTTGTGGAAAGAAAAACTTGACTTGAATTGAAAAACTGAAAGCAAAATCTTAGTGTTGTCTGTGTCTCAGTGCACAGACAGCCCTGTTGTAGCTACCAGGTGATAAAGGGCAGGGAGCTGAGGAGGAGAAATCAGAATCTCAAGGCTGAAAATTAAAGGGAGGGTTAGAAACACCCAAAAGGACCAGGAGGTCTGTAGATAAGAAATCATGCAAAAAGAGGCTAGAAAACTACCCAGAAAGAATAATGATGACAAGTACACAGAGAGTTTATAGAACGTGGGAAGGTCTAGGCTAAGGAAGAGCAAGGGGAGTGGTTTTAATAGGACAGTTGGGGCTCCAGTGTTCCTGAGGATGGTTTGGAAGAACTTTCCAAGAAGTTTGGAAGGATGGTGATGCTTTGGAGGAGTCCAGTTCAGCAGCTTCAAAAGCCAAGATGCTTTGGAAAGTGTCTTGGCAAAGTTTAGACAGTGGAGGTGCAGGAGAAGCATGCAAGAGGGACACTAAGTATGTGCAGCAAGTCAAGAGTGTGTTTAGCAGTGGCAGGAGAGGCAGATGGAGGGGCTGGAAGAGCAGATGGTGGCAGCAATGGAGAGCAGAGCCAGTTCCAAATCTGAAGCTGCAACCTCACACAGCACATTATTGGTTGTTTTGATTACTACTTCCCTTATTTCTTTGTATTCCAGAAATGAAAAATTCAACTCCTCCACTGCCCTAGAAAGGAAAGGATCATCCTATGCTGATTGCATTGTGCAAGGAGCTGAGCCTTTCCAGCCAGCTGGGAATCAACCTTATCAACATGCTCTTCTAATGGATGCACTGCTAGCTAATGAGCTGGAAGAGAGAGGTAAGGTCAGGAGAGCTGTGCTCAGGTGTGCAAAACAGAAAGCACATTTCCAGTGCCTTCTCCAAACCCTCCAAGTGACCAGATACAGGCCTGGAAATCTAAAGGGGAAATGAGGCTTCCTGAGCCTTTCTACACACTAGCATATATATATATATTCAATCCCAGTGCTCTTTACACCTTCTAGATGCATTTTTCATTCAACTGTATAAATCAGCAGTATGTTTCAATGACATATTGAAAGATCTTAGAGTAATATTCCCTACCTGAATTCATTCTTCTCAGAAGTGAGTGTAACCATGATGTCTTTGGGGAAGTATTTGGACATCCATGTTAAAGCAGACCAAGAGCCATCACATGTGCCTGTGATGCTGGCAAAACTCCCTGTTGCTGCTGCCTTTTCACTTCCCCACAACTCCCTGACTCCCTTATGTCTCACTGTAATGCCTAAAAAACTATGTGCATAATTCCTTCATTATTCTGGAATAATTCAGAAGTCTGTTTAAAGGCTCATCAATCATCCTGGTAAATAACAATAGGCTATAGAGCATTCTTAGAGGAGTTACTTTTTCCAGCATAAATGTGCTGCTGAAAATTCTGGCATCACTGTACAGCTTGGATGTCAAAGCATTTTGTAATTAAGAGCCACTTAGGGGGCAGTGACTGCTACAGGTACATAAATCTGATGCAGTTCTGATGCAGAGGCTGAAAGCACTGACATGCACAGCATTGTCAAAACTATTCAGTGGATGTGAGTGGGTTTATTTTCTGAATTATGCAGCAATTAACATATGGGTTTATGCTTTTAATATAAGACCTCTGTCCTCTTGGAACTTCTTCCAGTATGAATTTGATCACGTTAGGCATAAGAAGCAATATGTTTTTTTTATGCCAACTCTTCATAGTTACATTTTGCACACTGAAAAGATACATAATCCAGTGCTAAACTTGCAGAAAGCTGCCAAAACAAATGTGTTGGACAAACTTGGACTCTGATAGTCATTCTGCACCTTTTAAATTTTTATTGCCATGTGTCCAAGTGTTTTCTCTCCATTGTGAGGCATCTTTGTTAATGCACCATTTCACAGAGTCACAACCATTGTGTATCACCAGAGCTACAGAGATTCTCTGTTCAGAGGCTAGAAAACATTCCCAGGCAGGATCAGTGTTTCCTACAGTGGGCATTTTCTGATATCCAGCATTAAAATACAGCATCTGTGTATGTCTGCACCAGGTGAGCTCATATTCCTAATGCTTCTGTTCAGTGAAAAAAACAAAATTCAGATAAATCCACCCTTTAGCCTTTGGGAAATAGGATTTAAACTGCTCTGTCTTCTTTTACCAATATGTCACCAATATTTGCCAAAGGATGTAGGACATGCATTACAGAAGATGAAAGATACTGTCATGTATTTGAAGTAGTTATTTTTATCTTTGTCCAATAAAACCATACATGTTTCTAAGCAAGCTGAATTTGTAAAAGGGAGACAGTATCTGTTGTGTTCTTCATAAATCTATTGTAACCAAGCACAGTCAGCTCTAGAAGAAAATATATCTTCTCTTTCTCGCATATAAAACCACTTGATTTCAAGCTGTCTTTAATTACTTGCCTCGTGGATTGGGTAAAAAGGAGGAGTTGCCTAGTTTGGTGTCACCAGCTCTTTATTGCAGCTGTGGCTCTCTGTGGAGCCTTTTGCATCATGGTGCCTCCTCTGAAACCTCTGCTCCTGCAATCTGTGTCTCTGTCTCTTGTGTACCAGGAGGAGTTGCTGCTGGTGTTCACAAAGGCAGGGCTTTGGGAGTGTTAGTGGTGGAGTTACTATTTCAGAAGCACATAGCCTATTCCCTATAAGAATATGATGACTAAAAATAAACCCTTTTGCATGGAAGGCACTGGGCTAGGAAGGGAAAGGCTTTGGAAAGGGGAGTGAAATCAACAACAAGTGAGGAGAGTTATTCTGACAGCGAGCCACTTGGTATGTCAGCAAAGCAGAAGGAGAGGAAGGTGTAAGTGTGAGAAGCCAAGGGAGCAGCAGGGTACCACATTTGGTGTGTGAGATGACAGGGTTTAGCACCAGGGGTGCTGAGGAAGACGACTGAACTTGGAGATGCTGTGCAGGAGGAATTGTCTGCATTTTGCTAACAGCTTGTCTGTTATGACAGAAATAAACTGTTGTAATTTTTTTTTTTTTAACTATTGGAGTGGGCACATGTACATTTCATATGGTGTTTGCTGTCAACTTCATCTTCTCAGCTAGCACCTTAGCATGTAAGCAGTGACTTCTGCAACTCTGAAAATTCTCTTTAGTATCCTGCTTTTATTCTTGCCTTAGAGGGAAGGGTGAAAGCAAGCAAGGCAAACCTCCCTTCTTTGTTTCACATTCTCTGTGTAAGCTATGGAAAGTGGGAGGCAGTGGAAGATAATCATTTATGGTGAAGTAATGAGGCAATGTGAGCACACCTTGGTATCTTTCAGGCAAGTAGGCAGCCTGACAAACAGATGCATCACACAAACTGTACAAACATTAAAAATGCAGCTCTTTCTACTTATAAATAAGTCTGGCCTGTGGGCTGGCTTTTGTTGTTGTTGTTGCTTCTAAGATTATCTGTCCTTTTAGAAAGAGTAAATAAAAATGCAGACTTTTTATATGAAATTCTTTCTTTTAGTTTGCATTTCGCTCTTGGAAATCTATTGGATTGAATTGTTTAGAAAGCTGCCTCAGAAATAAATAACTCTTCCACAAAAGCTGTTTATCTCGTGCTCATGATTAGAATTACTCAAGTATATGACAGGGATTTCTATCAGAAGATTCCTAACCACCAGCATTTCCCCCAAACTTCAAGGAAGGATTGTGAGTATCAATTCTCATTCCTTGAAAAGCTAATAAAGCAGTTATTGATTTGTTTCAAAAACCCCACACCAGCCCTGCCTTGTGTGTAATGTGAAATGATGAGCTAATTTGCAAATAGCCAGCCATATAAGCAAGCTGTAAAGCAATTACTGAATATTACCACATGCCTGTTCTGAAGATCTGCAGTTGCCTCTGGTAATTTTTTGTCTTACCTCTGGTTTTTACCTCTTTGGCATGATTGGCTACTAGGCTAGGAACCATTCTAGTAATTTGATTTATGCTGGTAATGGCAATGACAGAGGAATAATATTTCCTTATCTATTAAAGAATCACTCAGTTGCTGTAGGTGCTACTCTCTGTGTGAAGAGCTGATATTAAACTGTTAACAGACAGGCTGTGGTAGATGAAAATTGGCATGTACACAGCAGCAGTTCCTTAGCAAGTCTGCACTGGTGCTGATCTGTGCTAGTGGTGAGTTGAGATAAATTGACAGACTTGCAGAATAATTAGCTGCTCTAGCTGAGACAATAGCATGAAAAAAATAGAGTTAAACCAGTTCCATCTCTGCTGTTGAAGGCTATCAAAATTTTTCAACATATGCCATTTGAATTTGACCTTGTATAAATATTATAATGATAAGAGTTTTCCACACACACACAAAAATTGGATCCCCATTTACAGTAAGTACATTTAATAAAGGAGAAAATTATGCTTCATTTGCTGTCTGCTAGTGCAATAACTATCAGAGCACAAAACAATCTTTAAAGACAGGGAAATACACTTCTGAGTGTCAAAAAAAAAGGGGGAAATAAATACACAAAGCTTATTTTTCCATCTAGTGTAAGTACTATATATTTGGAGATTAAAAGAAGATTGTCTCTTTCTGAATGATTTGATGATTTGATTATTAAGATGATTTGTGTATTAGTTTGCAGTTCCTTTCAGAGAAAGACATTTTAAGGGAAAGGGAAGAGGTGTTTCATGTGTAAAGATAACTCCTGGAGAACTCAGTTTCTTTACTGTGGGACATGAGTGGTGCTGATCTGTGCTAGTGGTCACCCTCTGAAATGGGATGAGCTTCCACAAGGCCTCTTGTCTCAGCTCCAGGCTCACAGGATATTTAGCACAACCCATAGTGAAAACATAGGGAAAAAAAACCAACCCAACCTTTTCCAGTCCTGTTTAGCCCAAAGGGGAGCGGTGTTCCCTGCTGCTTGGAAAGTCTGGGCTTCACTGTGCCTCTAAGGTCTCTGAGAACAGGCTCCTCTGAAGTTCTGCTCCTTCCCTGCTGTGACCTGGTTGCTGTCTGGCACAACATGGCATAGTGTCACAACAGTAGCATATGCAAGGAAATATCCATAATTCATCCCATCCCAAGCAGGCAGGCATTTTGTGCTTGCTCATTTGGTTTTATTTGAACAGCATATGCCATTTAGAAACATCCTGGGCTGCGAAATTGAGGATCCCTGTTTGGACAAGTTTAATTCACTGTTTTGAAGAACTGTAATCTGATAGAAGATGACTTTTTTTTAAAGCATATCCTTTGGATGACAGAAATGAGAGATTAATTTCCCCACCACATTCTGCAGACAGCAGACTCCATTCATCTCTGTTCCCAAATCCATGGAGCTCCACCCCACATGCACCATCATGTGCACAAACTTGATGACCTTCGCTGTGCTGCCACCCTGCTGCCACAGCCATGGGTCTCCTGGGGTCAGTGTCCCTTCGTGTCCCCACGTCACTGGTGGTCAAAGACCTCTTGTGGCAGGGCACCAGTGGTGACTGCTGCCAGCATGTGGGTCAGCCTGTCCTTCCACCTCATTCTCCTGCTCCCTCATTTGTCACCTAGTGTTTTCTTTAGGAGAGGTGATAATGTTCCTGCACAGAGGGTAACAAGCAGCCAGGGGATGACCTCTGGTTGAAGCCTGCTTTGGTTACACTGACAACTTCATATGCAAAACCAACCAGATTCCATGAAACCCACGTAGTTACTGTGGATATCTGAAAATTAACCCGTTCTTTTACATGCCTGAGGAAGGTTTTCTGGTGTTTGTTTAAAGTCAGGAAGCTGCTTCTCAGCTTTTTAAGGAATGAGAATCAGACAAGATTGAAGCTGAAGTATTCATTCACTCAGTAGGAGTAGTAATGTATATTGTGGTCAGCCGAGACTAGCTGCCTTGGTCTTCACAAGGAATGGAGGTTTGTTTTGTCACAATTTTCCTGTGGGCACTGAGCTCTTGAGATGCTGTCAGCAAACTGGCACACGGTGCTCATAACTCAAGGTACATAAAATGTTACATGACTTTTTGTTGCTAGGCTTATTTTCATTCTCCTTTATTTTGTAGCTCCAGACACAGTGGAAAGGCAGGGTTTAGGCAGAAGGTTATGGCTTGGGAGACCTTGAAGATGTCACCTGGGAGAAGGCTCTGAATTGCAGCTCTGCAAACTCCCACTCAGCCACTGCCTGACAGGGGAAGTGTCAGGGATTTTATAGGCACTGGGTGTTGATACAACTTCTCCAATTGGGGAATTTAATATATTTCATCCTCTATATATCTGCTTGAGCTCAGTTCTTGCCCTGCCTGAATACCTTGGCAAATATTTCATGTACCAGTCAGTCAGGTCCTGAGAGGTTTGAGCTGATGCCTTTGAAAGCAGTGTTAGAGTGCCTGCTTTGAGCATGGTGTTGAACAGCTGGGACAAGGCTGCAGGCACAGACACCCCACTTCTGCCTTTGCTTTGCACATGAAACAGTCACCAAATGACATTGAGTAAGAACTGAGATCCTCCCAGGTGTGAGACTAAGCTTGGGATTATAGATTTCTATTTGCCTTTATGCTCTCTTTTGTTGCTCAAAAAAGTTTTCTGCACAATGAAGTGATGTCAGAGGGCTGATGGGAATCAGTCCCCTCCTTTTCTCAACTGCAGTCTATGATTTGGGTGTTAGATGAAGAGTGTGTGCAGAAACCCTTTGTGCTAAACAAAGGGCACCCAGAAGCAGCCCCAGCATCAGCCAGTGACTATGTTTCAATCTGTCCCTTTCCAGGGAGCTCCTACCAGCAGTGCCAAACTGACAATTCCCATATTCTGACATGTCCAAGTGTCCTGGGATGCTCTCTTGGGGGAAGGCTTGACCAGAGCTCGGATGACACAGACAAGCCAAAAAAGCAAATTACCCTATTGCTGGGCACTGTTGCTTCCTCTGGGCTCCAGTCCTTCATTTCTCCCATCTGCAACCTGATGTTATCTGTCTTCTTACAGCCTTTATCTAAACTGTTTATATTAGACTGTGTATTTGTCAGGGTCAGGGCTTTATTATGTACATGTAGAGTTTCTGTGTTCCAGTGAGGGCCTCTGGGTGTTTCTATATTATGCATGAGAATAAATAAGAGACAGCTACCAGCTTAGTCTTCTCAGACTTGTGAGCATGTGTACAGTAAGAAATTGCAAAGTTGCCATAGCATTGTTCACTTACTGTGCATTCAGCAAGGTCAAAAGGGATCTGCAGTCTTGTGTTTTCCATTCCAAGTAGGATACACACAAATGTTGTGCAAAAAGGGATGTTTGAAGTAATTCCCTTATGAGAGAGCTCCACAGAGGGAAGAGAACCTTCCAATTTGAAGTTTCCAGTTTGAGAGGTCTCTTTATGATCCTTGATTTTGCAGTAATAAAACCCAAGAGCTGTTTTCCATTCTTTCATTTACACATTTTTATCATGCACAGCATGATGCTTATAAACTGGACCGTAGCCACAGTTAGAACTCCTGTGGGGAAGATAAGTGCCCATTTTCCTAATAATAATAATAATAATGCCTTTCCTGGCTTCCAGAAAATTCATCTCCCAGCAACTGCACCATTTCCTATTAGCTGGGGAACAGCTGAGGGCTTTTTCAGCTAAATAGGTAGGGTTTCTGGAGAAATGGGAAGACCCACACTAATTCAGTAGAGCTAGGGCACAACTCTTATGAGGAGTGGCTGAAGGAAATGGGGTTGTTTAGCCTGGAGAAGAGGAGACTCAGGGGAGAGCTTCTCACTCTCTACAGCTCCCTGAAAGGTTGGAGTGAGGTGGGAGTTGGTCTCTTCTCCCAGGTGGCTAGTGATAGGACAAAAGGAGATGGCCTTGAGTTGCACCAGGGGAGGTTCAGGTTGGCTGTTAGGAACAATTTCTTCCCTAAATGAGTCATTAGGCATTGGTCCAGGCTGCCCAGGGTAGTGGTGAAGTCACCATCCCTGGAGAGGTTCAAAAAACATGTAGATGTGGTGCTGAGAGAGAGCTATCCTAACATTATCTGTGGCTTTTTAGCCAAACCTTCCTTGTAAATAGGCCTGTGAAGTAACTAGGAAATCATGAGGTATCAGTGTTTAATTTCTTCCAGTAGTGAGCAGTGTTGGAGCTGTGTGGCTTGGGAAGTATAGGGTTTGGGGAAGTAGCATGAGGACTTGTTACATCTACTAACTGAATGGAGCAGAAGACAGCCCTGCATATCAGAGGTGGGAGTGTGTCTGCCTCTGAGCTCTGGAAAGCACCCAGAGACAGGTCTAGAAAAGCTACCCTGTTTTGCTGCAGGCTATAACATCTCCTGGTTGGAGAGACTTCTAAATATTGAACTGCAAGTCATGTCAAGAGACTAGTTTGTTAAAAGACAGAATAAGATCAGTCGTAGCCCAGGAAGAGCGAGGAGGTTGCAATTGAATATATTGTACAGATCTAATATGTATCTAATATACAGATTTAATATCAAAATGACAGCATACAGACAAAAAAAAGTGATGGAAGCATAACGTAGTCATAACTGGGTACTTTTGGTACACAACCATTTCTGCTAGAAACAAGAAATGCAATTACTTTGTCCTGTGGGTTTTCAGTTCCATAATAAGTTGACAACTGTGTTTAAGATACACAAATAATTGTTGATTCTTTCACATATTGCATCTTTCCAGGGACATAAACTCCCTTCATTGCAAATGTTTTCATTGCAAATTCATCCATAAGCTTCTTCTATTTTTAATTGGCCCTTTTGCTATGTTTATGAAACATAAGTGTATATATTCTCAAATACTGTACTGTGGATCTAATCTCTTAGAAGATTAGACTAAAAAGGTACCAAAGAAAGCAGCCTAAAGGCAGAGGAATACTTCAGCTGAGTATTTCTGTATCAGTTGGTTTGGTTTTCATGTGCATATGGGCTTCAGGGAGAAGGAGGATAGTCCTGTGTGCTCTCCCATCCAAATAAAAGTTCAGCACCACTTTGTACCCAGCCAGCTTGACCTTTTCTGAGCACAGCATGTTTCCCAAAACCTGCTGTACAGATCAGAGCCACCAGACATCAGCTTGGGTTCTGCTTTTGTCATTCCCAAGAACTTTTAGCTATGGTCATTAACATTCTCAGTGTTCCTGAGATGTTGGGCACGGAAAGACAAGGTGTTACTGGAGTCAAAGCTCTGGGAAAGGCTTTTAACAACAGGTGCTGTGAATCTTACTGCCACTTGCTGTGCTGTGAGTGGCAGTTGCCCTATTTCTTGGTCATATTATCTTCTCTTCCACAGTTTATTTTTAATGGAACCTACTTATCCTTCCCTAATCAGCTAGGCATCAGACCTTGCCCTTCTTACATGCTTACATGGGGATAGAATTGCAATAGAAAAAGGGAGCTGTTAGTGGGAAGCTGTTCTTGTGCAGAATGCACTAGCAACATAAAACACTGAGGTTTTATATATATATATATATATAATCACATATCAGCAATACATTTTTAATCTCTATTAAGTCAGAAATGGGATTTTATGTTTTCATTTCTAAATTCATAGGGTTCTAAACCAATTAAGCTTGCTTTCCTAATATTATTATTGGATGCCTGTGCATTAATCTGTTTTAATTTTGTAAGTGATGCTGACCCTAGCAGCATAAAAAATATGCCCATAAATACTAGGGAACTGCTAGAACTCTTCAATAACTCAGTTTTCACTAAAAGCTACACACTTCAGTCTTAACATTTGCACATTGCATGTTCAAAGAGCCAATTCAGAATCTCATCCTGATAAATATTTTTCAAGGGATAGAAACACATTGGGAGAATAACAAACATAGCACTGAGAATAACCAGCTCAGCAATGTTGTCTTGTGTGGGTTTTGTTGCCTATGTAGGCTAGTGCAATGTTAATTTTAGAAACTCCAGCCCAGCAACAGACACTTAGGAACAGAATGATGTACTGCAAACAGCAAGAATTTTCACTGCAGACTAGAGCTTTATTTTCTTATTTATAGCTCCCTTCACTTTGTTATGGTTTAGGAAAGATGTATCTTCTTGGAGTGTGCCCTGGCTCCCTGCTTCCCTGACCAATGGACTTCAGATTAGATCCTGCTAGTGATCTTCGAATACTGAATTTTTAACAGGGCAACTCATAAACCTTGGCTTTAGATTGTAAATGCCATGCAAATATTATTAAAGAAATAATGATAATTGTACTTAACTCCTAGCTATATTGACTTTAGGTTTGCTTCTTAATAAATGTGTAATTGTTTTCAGAGAAAGCTGGAGGTGAACACCAAGAAATGCAAATATTTAGGTTGTATCTTACAGGGAAATGGCCAAGTCTAAGTTTGAAGATTGAGTATTACTACACATTTTAGTAAGCAAAATCTGATAGTGTTAGTTGTTTGCTGAGGTTGGAGATGAGGTGGACAGACCCATACCAGCAATGAGTTGTGGCAGCTCTCTTGGTTTTGATTGATTTCCCCAAACTGGGAACCAGTTCTGTACTTTTCATACCATTTGACTGTGTCCCAGTGTTGGTAGGGATAGGCTCAGCTCCCCTCACAGCTCTCTCTCTGTTGTTGTTTCACAAACCAAACTATTCTTTGTTGAAAATGAAAGATTTTTGTGAGTATGAACAAAATACAAAACTCCATATGCCCAAGATGTTTGCATGAGAAAATTATTATTATGCAGAACAATAACTCTGTCCAATGTGAGACATTGTTAAAATCAGCCCTGAATTTTCCGAAGTCTGAAATATTTAACCTTTGACATTGAAAAATAAAGATTAATTTCAGAGATGTGGTAGTCTGATGTTAAAAATTAGTAGTTAGCTGTAGTACAAAAAAAATCAACATAATGCCAGAAATTAATATTAAAAGGCCATAATTATGAACTGCCTCTGGTTTCAATTGAGCTTATAATTTCTGCTTACATTCACTTTATTCTATTCTCCCAAGAGTTCATAGTCTTTTTTTTTTTTTCTCATCTTGTTTGGGGTGGAAAACTATCTTAATTAGACCAAAACTTTTACAGGAGAGGAAAAGGATTTCCTCTTCACCTCTATTTTCTCTATTGACTTCAAGATCAAAGTCCCATAAGAAAGCCAAAATTGCAGAAGAAATTACGGACATAGGTGGAATTCAAAGTTTAAGTTATGTCTACCCCAGGATGCAGTTTGTTTAGTGCAAAATGAGGCTAGGGGATTGAAAACTATTTCTAGGTGACTTTTTATTTCAGTATTGATTCTTTAGGCAGAAAGCCCTTCCATTTACATCTTTTTTATTTAGACTAATAATAAAGAGGCAAGAGTGAGGAGATATTTCTTTCCATTCTACTCTGCTTCATACAAAGCCTCCTTCCCCTTTCTGCTTCATTTCCTTCACAGTGTCCTTAACTCTTTATTGCTTTTAATGTTGTTATTATTATGAATCACTTTTTTCATGTGCAGCCTGCTTAGTCATTTTAACACAGATATAATTGTAAGGTGCAAAATGTAAATCCCCATAATGTGTTGGAAGGCAAATGTGTCAAAGTCCCTTTGTCATACTGACAGGTTATAAAACCAGACTGGCTCAGTTTAATCAGGTTTAGATTTTAATGACATAAGCACAAGTCAGACTATCTTTTTGTTGTTATTTCTGATCACTGCCACAAACAAGACACAGTTTATCAGTCAGTCATTGATTGTATCACTCAGAGCTATCTGGATCCTAACAGCTGTTCTGGAGAATGTGTTTGAAATCACTAACTCTTTTTCTGAGGCATATTGCTGTTTGGTGACCTCTTGTCAGCTTGGTACCTCGGGGAAGGGAATACAAGAAAGAAAAGGAGAAAAATGCTAAACCAACAGACCAGTAAAGCACTAGACAGTGTTACACTGGGTTACATCATCTAGTATTTTGGTCATGTGGAGCAGGTTGCACAGTGGTCTGATCCTTGCGAGCAGCTCTGTCAGGCATGCCTCTTGTGCTCAGACCTTGTTTTATCTGTGTGCCCAGTTTGAGAGAAAAGTATTTTGTGAAACTACTGCTTCTCCTTCTTTTTAGTTTCCCTAGTAGCTGTGCTAAGCAGCTCAAGCAGTACACATCCCCAAAACCCAGTAATCCTAGAACTATCCCAACAGGTGGGCCATGTGCTGTAATGCTAAATTCTTCTAAGTTAAGGCTTCTGATCAAAGACTCCTGGAGATGCTACTCCCAGTTGAGATTTCTGACTTAAGGAAGAAAGGGATAGTAGCACTATCCCTGACTGTCACTGTCATTTGACGTGGTAGCAGGATCCTGGAGGCCAGGCTTGTATCCTAAGCTTGTCTCATATTCTCAGTATTCTGAATCACCACTACATTAATGTCACCTGCACTTCAAATACTTGGAGTGACTGAAATGAGAAAGGATAGGAACTCTCCAAACTTGTGTGCAGATATTACTGTCAAGCATCTTCAACAGCTTCATGAAAGCTTTTTCTTTCTATTTTAAGGGGTATTTTAGAAACAGAATGGCCTTCCTGAAATCAGGAGTTGTTTTCTAGAACCGTGAGGGGCATCCCAAGGAATAGTCTCAGATCACAGAAGGACTAAAGAAAGATAAGTCAAACTGTTACATGAGAGAAAGTGACTGTCATCGCTTGATTCCACCGTGCAATTGCTAGCAAATAGGAAGAAAAATACAGACTTCTGCCTATACTCTGGTAGGAAATGTTTTTTTTTTGTGAGATACAGGTGCCTGACTTTGTGCTGATCATTGGGATCTGCAGCAAAATTCACACATTGCCCATGCTCTTCAGAGGTGTGATTCTACCCTCATGTATCTTTATAAATCACAGAGGACTAACTAATAGCATCAAAGATAAGTTGGGATAAAATTGCTTAAGAGACAAAAGAGGTTCAATGTGTTGATGTAAAGGTAATCTGCAAATCAATGAGAAGGTAAACAGTATTTCTAAAATGAAATTAGGTGGAAAACAAGCCTAAAGCAAAATAAGTTTATGCCTGATGATAATCATCACTGGCCTGGTGACCAGGAATGTATTGCTGCTTTGCTTTGGTTTTGAGTGGATTCTATAAATAAATAAAAAAAGTTTCTGAGTGTCTTCTGCAGCAGTAAGCTACTGATAAAAGAGAATTCCACCCCTTAGACTTAGTGATTTCTAATTGAAGCTCTAGTCTACCATTACATGCTAAGTAATCTTTGCCCCAGATTGAAAGTTTGTCAGTTTTTCTCTGATTTTTATGACAGAACTGCAAATTTAACTTGGAGGGAGGTGGGGAAGAGGAAGGGTGAGGTGTCCTTTTCACCATATTGAAAGGGGGCTGGAATCTCTGTGGGGAGTGTGTGTGTAGCTTATGCCTATTGCAGATACTCACCGTGGTGCTTGCTTATCAAGAGAGAGTGAGTCAGAGTTAGCACTGAGAAAACATCTTTGCACCTTTTTGCATGAAGTGACAGTACATTTGACTTATTAAAAAGCTATCTTAGAACATAAATATTTTTATTACCTTCTCTGTGAGATGTGTTCTTAGTATGTCATCATCATGACTAGGCTTTGCGAACGAAGATCCGGGGAGGGGACTTCTTAGTATGTAGGATTCATAATCAGCTTGAATTTGCAAGATGTGAATCTGCAAAAGTGAAGGAAACTCCAAGAGAGAAAAAAAGCATCTGCATGAAGCTTCCATGTTTGGGCAATCGAGCAGTTTCTCAGCAAACTAGGTTTAAAGTGTAGGTGGCTGCTCCCCTTTCTGTGGGAGAGTGTAGCATTAAAGAGGCTGTGAGACGTGGGCACAAGTAGAGCCATGGTTCTCTGGCAAGTTACATCTTTGTACAGCAAGAGGCTATAAAGACATTGGCTTTGCCTTCCTGCTCATGTTCAGGTTGGGTTCATGCTGACCCTGTTGGCAAAGAGAGATTCTATAAATCTCCTGTGCTGGAGAAGGAATCAAATCAAGAGAGGAGAATTAAAACTTTGGCTAGTGGGTGCAGTGGAATAAATGTCCCAAAATTGAGTCCCCTTCTGTTATATATGCAAATTAAATCCATCCTGGCCAAAGCTGCTCATCTAGTTGCAGATCTTTTGTGTAAAATTTGCAAATGTTTGGACCTTAGCTTTACCAGGATACTCAGTGTTTCCTGCAAGATTAGTGATGCTATGAGAACAAGTATGAACCCTGCTCTGTGAGGACCTCCCTAGGGGCTTGTTGGGAATGTTGTGAGGTTAAGAGCACAGGCAAGGAAAATACTGTTTTATAGGAAAGTCAATCAGTCTTCAAGCTTTGAAAAGGAATGATTCAGGATTGATTTGGGGTTTAGATAACGGGCACAGGGATCTCTTGATTCATGTTAACTATTCCATAGTCCTATCTCTGCCTGACACCCTAGAAAGTCCTTCCCAGCCCACTTGTAGGCCCTCTCCCAAAGCCACAAACTGCAAATGCTTAATGCAGTAGATAATGTTATTTTCTTCTTAGTTTTTAAACTGCTATCAATTTCCCTGTAGAATATAGCCTAGTTTGGAGAATGTGGATCGATGTTCTGCTTTCAATCAGTCATGTTTGCAAGAAGATGTTTGATCTTGACAAATGTAGGCAGTGTGAATCACTCTTATGTGTGTAAATGTAGATGTGTGTGTATATTTTTACCATTTGTCCCTTTCTTTTTTTTTTCCCCAAGCATATTCTCTGCCAATTTTCAGAGCTCCAAAAACATAGCTTGACACAGAGAATGGCTTGCAGCATACCACAAACTGTATTGATCCAATAAAATCCAAGATCAATGATGTAAATTTCTTGACTGGCATCTGCCAGCAGCACATCTCTTCACATGTATGGCAGCAACTACGTTTTCAGGGGGGTTCTGGTAAAATACAGGAATGAATTTCAATAGCCATCCACTCAGTCGCTTATAGAATTTGTCATTTTAGTGCACATTTCATCAGAACTGCAGCAATACTGATGCCAGAGTCTACATTAACATACTGTAGTGTACTGTCAGAGAATTTCAGAGTGAAGGGAATACCAACAAAAAAACCCCACAAAACCACACCCCATGATCCACATCACCATTTCTACTTCAGATAGTGGCTTTCAAACAGATCAGAGCAAGTGCTGGCTGTTGATTTTTACCCTACACAGCAAGCAGGACCTTGCAAGTTTTCCACAGGACTGTTATGATTTATGAACTACTCAAGAATCTCTTTTTATACTTAAATAATTTCCTCATTTTCCTTTTTAATATTAAAACACATCTAATGTAACTCTCTGTGAGGTATTTTATCTACAGTTACAATACAGAACTGGCAGGAGAGGCTGACCCCCACTCAGGCTGTGCAGCCATTCAGTGAGACCTAAAGAGACTAAGAGTTGACAGAGAGGAACCTCATGGAGTTCAACAAGAACAAGTGTAGAGTCCTGACCCCATGGAGCAGGTCAGCTTAGGATTTGACCTGCTGGAAATCAGCTATGCAGAGAAGGACCTGGCAGTACATTCAGAAGAGTGTGACCAGCAGGTTGAGGAAGGTTTTCCTCCCCCTGTACTCTGCCCTGGTGATGCCACACCTGGAGTGCTGGCTCCAGTTCTGGGCTCCCCACTTCAAGAGAGACAAGGAACTACTGCAGAGAGTGCAGCAGAGGCTAGGGAGATGCTGAGGGCACTGGAGCATGTGTGGCAGGAGGAAAGGCTGAGAGCCCTGGGGCTGCTGAGGCTGGAGCAGAGCAGAGCCAGAGGGGAGCTGCTCCATGCTGAGCAAGAGCTGAAGGGTGCAGGGGGCAAGAGGCTGGGGCCACACTCTGCCCAGGGCCAGGCCAAGGGGCAATGGATACAAACTGGAACACAGCAGGTTCCATCTGAACATAAGGAAAAAATTGCTGTGAGGGTGCAGAGCCCTGGCCCAGGCTGCCCAGAGAGTTTGTGGAGTTTCCTTCTGTGGAGTCAGTTTTAGCACCTAGTTCTCTTAAATTGGATTGTATTTCAGTGAGTACAAGGAAGGCCATGTATTTTCCATTTATTAAGAAGAACTTTGTCCATGCAGCATATCTGATTTTATTATCAAAGATGATCAGATCCTGCCTTGTCTCATTTAATTTCTTCCTATTTGTGACTGAGAATTTAGACAATCAATTCCTGTCAAGTGGGATAGCATCTGAAACAGACCACCTGGGAGGCAATTACTTGGAAGTTACTTCTTCAGATTTGCTTTGCTTGTTTGGATCCCCATGGGAAGAACCATCACTCCAAAGTTCATAGAAAATGAGTGCAGGTACCTCTAGAAATTTGCTTTTAAAATTTGGATTTAATTTCTCTGGCTTTCAGTTCTAGCTCCTAACAAGATCATGGACATTTATTTAGTTTGCAAGGGTGATTTATGATTTTGAAGGCTCTTAAGGAAAAAAAGAAAAAGAAGTCTATATAAATAGAAGTTGTTATATTTTGAATGTTATGTGTATCTAAAAAAACAAGGATTAGTTACCACTTAGCTACTTGCTGGCTAGGAATGCTGTGGCAGCCTCTGTGGGAATTGTTTATAGGCAGGTAGTCATCCTCCAGGGTGTGATCAGTTACTCATTTGGCCATGTGATGTAGGGTAGGAGAATCACTAGCTGTTATATTCCTTCCTGGGGAGCATGGTTTGGAAATCTTTTACCAAGGTATTATTTAGATGAGAAAACATACACAGTCTTCTGAAGGGAACATGATTATAGAAACTGAATATGCTGGTAGGAGTTTTGGGGTGGTTGAATACCCTAATCCTAGCAGTCTAAATTTTGCATATGTCACAAAGACTTGGGAATTTTTTTGTGTCTATGCTCTTTTTTTTATGGAAGGAAAGGGTAAGTAAATATCACATTATGCTGTTCTAGGGTGTTTTTCAAAGTGGCATTAATTAATGGCGAAATATCTGCTATAGGTTTGAATGTTCTCCCTTTTGCTCCATCACTCACTGCCTTTTGAATCTTTGGAGAGATTCAATCTGTAATTCTTTTAAAAAAGAAGCAGCTACGTTGTCTCTTTGAAATGGTGTCTGAGGGAGTAAGAATAGGGATTTCATTTTGTCAGCACAGACTATTAGATGCCATTTGAACACCTTCTCAAACTCTCTGGGAGAAAGGTATATATACCTACACATTATTTATGACACTTGGCCAAATAGAAATTGCAACTTCAGGCTCTCCTGCCATCCCAGGTATTTGCATAGCATCAAGAAGTAGAATCTCTCAGTACTGCATTTCTTTCTCTCACTAGATATCTTCTGTTGCTACAAGAAGTGCCACAGCCCAAAGTAATGCACATTAAAATGATCTCCTTGTGCCTTTGCCAGTGACTGACTGGGATGTGTTATTTCCAGAGTTCTCTAGCCTCCAAATGTTCAGCTATTCCAGTGGGTGTCAAACAAATTGAATTTTGGTGGCTTCCAGCAAGGGCACCACCATTTAGAAAAACAATAGAAAGTTGTTCAACTTTTATTTCTATTTAAGAAAGAAGAAATTAGTTCTTTATAAGTGCCTAGAGCTAATAATTTGTATTCTGTGGGGACACTTAAGTATCAAGGCTGCTTGGGAAAGAAACACCACCAGGGAGAGAGTTTTCTCTACGTGTTTTCAGACAAAGGTGAGAGTTGGATTTCCTCTGGTAGATCAGTGCTGAAAGGCTGATGCCCAATTCCCCAGTGAATGGTTTCCCACCTTCCTGCTCTAAAATGCTGCAGCTCTTCTCATCCCCTGCACTTTGCCTTTAGCCCAAACCATCAGGACTTCCTCAGCTAAGGGCAACCCTTGTAGATCCATCAGTGGAGACAGGACAAAGAAAGCACAAAGGAGAAAGACAGACACTTGGAAATGAAGTTTCTAACTTCATTAGTTTTGCTGACTGGTAGAAGTGGAGGGGAAAAGAGTATCATGTCTTTATCCAGAGCTCTGTGTGCTTTGTTCACTTATGAAGATGTCCTATGTGAAGGAAAAATCTTCCTTGAGGACTCTCAGAATAATGCTCTGAACAGAGATATTAATCTTCTTTTCTCATTATTCTTGTAAGAGATAATCATTTCCTTCCTCCCTCAGGGTGGAGTCAGGGAAAAAAAAATCAGAGTATTAGCTTGCAGGTTTGTACTGTTTTGTGTCATGCAGTCTTGTACTTAAAAAACCTTTCACCTCATTAGCAGCAGCATCTCAGCTGCACCCAAGCCCAACATCTACCCCCTCCCTAGTCTAATAATTACCTTTAGATATACTGGGATTTTTACTGGGGCTACTAGGGAATGGGAAAAGTTTCCTTTGATTTGGAGTTTCTCACAGACTTTGAAAATGGCTCAGTTCTTCACTACTGTGAAAGAGCAAGGTTTTTTCCCCAAGTAGTTCAACTTTGTTTCTACAAAGAAGTGCAATGGTTAAGGAAGAAAGATTGCAATGAAACAACAGAAAGTATCCAGCATAAATCTCTCTGCTTCCAGAGATTTAAACCAGAAATATTGATTTGTGTTTCCTGTACTTGCGTTCCTTCCGGAAGCAATTTGCTTGGATTTGCTGAGACTGAGTGGAAAAGAAAGGCAATGGTTAGGTATGTAAATGTGCATGTAGATGATCTCCAGAGGTCCCTTCCAACCCCTAACATTCTGTGGCTCTGTGATGCACCTAAACACAGACTCAGAAGAGGTGCAAATGTTCATGAAGAATTAAGGAAGCTCCAGATAACTGTTAACAGGGGCACTGGAATTTCCCCTCAGCTCTTCAATCAACACAAGGCTCTCCTTTACCTTTCATTGAAGAGCACAGCCCTCCTGTATTTAGCAGTAGCCCCACAACTAATTCAAACAACTCTTGGAAGTTTTGATCAATGGTCCAACCTTGAAATGAGCCTGTGACAGAGGACTTGGAAAAGAACAGCCTGCAAGTCATTCTGTGCAATGTTCAGGTTTGGGTGCTTGCTGATATCTTTGTTATTCAAAGTCTATCAAAATGATGGCTATTTAAATGTTATTTAAGCACACTAGTTGTAATCTGCTGTCGTTGCAGAAATAAAAAGACTGTACTCATTAGCAGGAGCTAAACCCTTTTTACAAACCTAGTATTTAATTTTATCCTCAACAATACCTTTCCAATATGTGTCATGTGCTGATACAAGCAAGAGTTGTGGGAACATTTCTCCTGGGACTAAAGTGCTCCAGACAGATTATTGATATTCTTTGTGAGTAATAAAGAGAAAAGAACACAATGTCCAATCAAGAATTTACTTGGGATTTCTAATAGATTTCCAACTTAATTAAAAACCCTTTCATGAACTTTCTGGGCTTGGAGGGAGCTAAATATAGATAGCCATGATAATAATATGGCCTTAATAGTACTGCAGACCAACTCTACTAAAAAAAAGAAAGGGTTAAAAAGGTTGCAGCACCAGAGAGGATAAATCTCAGATAATTTAGTCAGAAACTGTACTGCTCTTATATTGAAATGACTTAATCCTCAGCACTTCTTACTCATTGGAACACATCAACAGGTTAGCTCATCTGCTTTAATTGTACAGGATGCAGCCATGGGCTCAGGGAGGGAGCTGTTTCCTCCCTCAGCACTTCTCTGATGTGTGACAGGTAAGGGTTGGCCAGCTCTTTGTCTCTGAGCTGTGTGACGTGCCCCCTGCAAGGGTCATGAGATGCTGCTTTTAGGATACCAAGACTCTGGAGCAATTACCAAGCTCTCCTGACCAGGCTCTGATGGGATTGCAGCCTTTAGAAGCAAGGAAGGAGAAGGCAAACAGTCCTACCTAAAGCATCCTGCAGTGGCTCCAGCTGCAACAAAAATCCTTGTGGCTTCAGTAGGAGTTTGAGGTGCAGGAAGATGGCAAGAGGAGGTCTGCAAAATGAAACCAAACAGAGGAAGTAAATTTAGAACTGCAAACAAATCAAATGTGACATATAACCTGATAATTGCTAAACTGGCTTTGACCATTGCTTTTGTTAAGCAATCCTAAAACCAAGCCAGAAATACTCCATGGCATTTAGAATATCTTTGTATTGCTTTAATGGGAGGGTACAATACATGACATTTTCACATTTCTGAGGTTTTTCCCCCCCTCTATTTCCCTTAAAATTGTGTTTGACTGGAACATGATTGCTTGGATTCAGATTGGGAAGAATATGCTTAGAAATACCTATAAAAATGTAAGTATAAATAATAGAAGTTTATTTCTTTGCATTACTTAAAAACAGATGGTATGTTCATAATTCGTATTACATTTTCAATGTGTATGATTTAGCAAGGAAATATATTCATCAAGATCTGTGATTTTATGTCTGAGACATAAATCTTTACATACAGGTAGATCCAGTTACCAGGGGACTGACACATTCAGAGGCTCTGTTCAGGTCCAATGGACACAGCTCTGTTTTCCCAATAGACTAGCTCTGTGTCTTGATAAATAGCATTTGAGAAGTAAAGAAACAGATAAAGAAAACAGATTTTTTTATCATTCACACAGCAAATACTCCCCTGAAATAGAATTTTAACTGTAATATAAACCTCTGAAGTCGACAATGAAAACAGAATAATGCTGGCTTTCTCCTGAGTGCCTGCTTAACTCATTCTGCTCTTAGAGAGATTTTCTTCTCCTTCTTGAAGTAGAAAGAACCTGAATAAAGGATTTAAGCAATACTAACTGGATTTGAGGAGATTGTCACTCTGTTTAGATTCTTATACCTGCTTTTTTTTTTTAATTAAAATAGATTAGACTGGAGATTATTGGATCAGTAGATTACAAGGAGTTTATCATTCTTAAACCTCTTGAGCCCATAGATGGATGGGTAATTCATAAAAGGGAAAATAAGGCAAGAGAAATAATTTGCTTGTAATGTAGCTAATAATGACAATTTCATTCCAAGTGTTATTGTCCAGAACAGGTGATATTTATTACTTTTCTGGTAGTGATGCAATGAAGTCCATGCTTGTCTAAGAAATACCTTAAAAGAATTGAAATATTAAGAAAAATAAAAAAGGAGTTTTCATGTTGGAGTATGCAGTAAAGAATGTTGGGTAAGGACAAAATGTGGGATAAATCCAAGCAATCATAAGTGATACAAGATTCCATTTGAAGCATGCTACTGTCTGTTCTGTGTTTTCCTAAACAACAATATAGGATAAATAAGCCTTAAGACAGAAATAAAATCACCTTCTTAGTGGTGGCAATTAGAAGGTGAATGTGGAGGGTGCTGAGCTAAGAAGGCATGGTTCTGATGCTCAGTGACCCCATGGAGAAAGAAGGGATGCCTCTGGGCTTAGAGCTTGCCTTCAAGGAGGATATGAGCAGCAGCAGGCAAGGAGCAGGTCAGGGCTGACTGGAGGAAGGCAGTTGCAGCATCCCAGAATCCCAGCATAGTAGAGGTTGGAAGGGACCTCTGGGGATCATCTAGTCCAACCTCCCTGCTCCAGCAGGCTCACCCACAGCAGCTTACCCAGCATCACCTTAAACTGGGCTTGGAATCTCTCCAGAGGAGACTCCACAAGCTCTCTGGTCAGGGCTTTGCACCCTCACACCAAACAAGTTCTTCCTCATGTTAAGGTGGAACCTGCTGTGTTCCAGTTTGTGCCCATTGCCCCTTGGCCTGGCCCTGGGCACCACTGAGCAGAGTGTGGCCCCAGCCTCTTGCCCCCTTCACCCTTCAGCTCTTGCTCAGCATGGAGCAGCTCCCCTCTGGCTCTGCTCTGCTCCAGGCTCAGCAGCCCCAGGGCTCTCAGCCTTTCCTCCTGCCACAGATGCTCCAATGCCCTCAGCATCTCCCTAGCCTCTGCTTCACTCTCTGCAGTAGTTCCTGGTCTCTCTTGCCCTGGGGAGCCCAGAACTGAAGCCATTCCTGCAACTGTGGCCTCACTAGGGCAGAGTGCAGGAGGAGAAGAACCTCCCTCAACCCGCTGGGCACACTCTTGATTCACCCAGGACGCCATTGACCTTCTCGGCTACAAGAGCATGTTGCTGCCTGTAATCACTTTACCCACCTTCAGAAACACTTGGAAAGATGATCCAGGAAAATTTAGAGCATTCCATCTCACTTTGTTCCCTGAGAAAATGCTGCTGTGAGTGATTCTTCTGTGGGCAAGCGAAGGTGGAGAGAACAGCCAGTGGTGCCTGAGGGAACAGCCAGCAGGCGGCGCTGTTATGAGGGGCTAAAAAAGGCGGGAAAAGGAAAAGGCGGGAAAGAAGAAGTGAGGGCACAGGCATTGCCTCAGTCTAATCTGCTCTGAGAGGAGAAACTGCTTGGGAGGCACAGCCTGTGAGGTACTGCTGGTGGCATTCCTGATGATTTGGGGACTTATGGTTCAGTTTTGGGCTCCTCACTCCCAGAAGGAGCAGCAGCTGAGGGCACTGGGGTTGGTTAGGCTGGAGGAGAGGAGGCTCAGGGGAGACTTTGCTCTCCAACTCCCTGACAGGAGCTTGGAGTGAGGTGAGGGTTGATCTCTCTTCCCTGTGAGCAGAAGCCATGAGACTGCAGCAAGAAACTGAGCTAATATCTTCTGTCCAAAGAGAAAACATATTGCAAAGAGAGGCAAATTTATGGCTTCTATGTAGTCTCATTGCATCTCCTTTCACATTTCCTGGGTTAAAGAGAAATAATGGACGCTTCCAATTTAATTGGGTGTGTAATAATGTAGGAAGTATATGACTTTTCTGTATGGATTCAAACCTGTCTATTACATCCTGCAGGATTTGCTTGCTGGTTTGTTTTCTGCCCTTGATCTGTCTGACTTCAAGTGAGGAGCTGAGCTCAATGTCCTCCTCCCCCCTAAATGACTCTGTGATTCTTCACAGCATTTGGTGTGGCCACTGAGCTTTCCCAAGCTGCTTGATTGAGTGCCTAGCTGGATTGTAGTGGGCTGCTACAACCTGCAACAACTGTCTTTGGAGGGAGGAAGGTGTGAACAAGTTGTAAATGTATGGTGGGCTCAGAAAGCAAGATTGCTGTGGGCAGTGTGAGTGGCCCTGGAAGAGCCTGAGATAGCTATTGATGTGTGGGAAAAGCATCTCAATCAACATAGCTAATTTATTGGCAATACACAAGCACAGCAGAGTTAGGCAAATGTGGCTCTCTGTTTAAACCAAGTGATTTACAGTACTGATGTTGTAGAGAAAAATACATTTGTATTCATGACATACTGAGGTGTGAAGATAGGCCATGGTTTAGTGGTGTGTTAGTGATAGGTATGGTTGGGCTTGATGATCTTAGAGGTCTTTTCCAACCTTAATGATTCTGTGAAAGAGTGAGACAGGTAGGAAAAATGACACAGTAAAAAGAACTGTATAAGAATATATATACTGCAGTTTCATCTCAAAGAGCAGAATTGTTTATTCAAGCCCCCAGCAACTGCATGGTCCTAACCAACCCTCAGCTTTTTCACTGTCCTAGTCTAGTATGCTTTTACATTATTTTAGTATTTCTTTTGCCTTTCATGAAACTCTCTCTCTCTGCTCTGGAGTTTCTGTTCCAAAATAGTGAATCCCAGACTCTCAGTCCTCTATTTTTGACCTGAAAGTGAAAAAAAACCCAACCCTCCTCAGGAAATGTATAACCTATTCTTTACAGAGTGAAAGGGTAGAAGAAGTTATTTGCCTGATGGACAGCTACATTTTACTGGCTGCCAGTAAAAATGAATTTTGCAAGCTATTTTAACTTGTTACTGCATATTTTATAAGGTTATCTTTTCCCCCCTTCTTTTTATTATTGATTTAATTTTATACAAGCTGCATATACCTGTGAGCACTGCTTAGGTTTTCTCCTCATAATTTTTTACAGTGCTCTTACAATTTGTCTGGTTTAATGTTAATAGCATACCTGTTCAGTCAGTCCCCTGGCAAAGTGTTGATGGTGATTGTTTGCCCTTACAAAATGGTTAATAGCTTCCACTTAGAATACATATGACCCATTTAAGTCTCCTGTTGCAAGGTCACATTCATCTCTGATTTTTGCCTGCAATTTGAAGGCAAAATTAATGGGAGAAGAAAAAATTTACCTAATCAGTGAAAGAGCAAAGTGCAGAATTTAGACATCTACCTGTAGATCTCAGGGAGTTACACATGTAAATTTATCCTTTAAATGTATCCTAAGTGGTTATGCCCATTAAATTACAGATGCCAGTAGAAAGATTATTATTATTTATTATAAAGATGTGTTTCAAAGTAGCAGTGACTCTACTGGTGGTTCATCCTGATGCTTGTAAAGTCCTGAATTCCATTAAATCAACTTGGAGTTTGTCTGTCTGTCTATCTATCTGTCTGTCTGTCTTATCTAGCTATCTATCTATCCATTTATCATCTGTCTATCATCCATCTCTCTATCTATAATCTATTTATGTATTATCTATCTATCATCTATCTATCTATCCATCCATCTGTTACCTATCTATCCATATATATATATAAGAACAAATATTTAAATGCATTTAAAAGTGTGGATAGCAAGAATGCTGATTTCCTCTGTTTCCAGTCTTTTCTCTCTGCCATGATTTGTGGTAAGGTCTCCTGGGGTACCCTGAAACATGTTAAACTCTGTTGACATATCTGCTCCATGCTCCCAGATCAGTGATAGCTAGATTTTTATAGCTCAGCCTAGAAAAAGAGGAATAATGGGCTCCAAACCTAGCAGCTTTGTTAAGGAAAGCTCTGTGCCCCCTATTAGTAAAAAAATATGTGCTGTGGTTCATTATGGCAGGAAGAGAACTGAGAATGACTAGAAAATAAATCATTTTCTTTTTCCTTCAGTGCCTTCATCTGTCACCAAGAACAGCAATACTATTTATGTAAGGCTAACAGGTATTGCAGGCTTCTTTTTTGATTATTCTGAGGTAATTGAAGCAGCAGTCATTTTGGCTTCTAGAACAATGCATGTCAAATGAGATTTTATGAGATACTTTCCAAAAGGGAGTGAGGATTTTTATTCTTGTTTGATAAGGAAATTGTGTGTTTCAAAAGCAACATTGCCTTGTGACTCACACAATCTCTGAGCGTTATTTCAACACCAGTTGCTGATGCAGACATGGCAAATGATTGAAAGGAATAAAAGATGACAGGCTGTTGAATGCAGGGTGCACAAAGCTGAGCCCATGCCCTACTGTTATCTCTGGGCTTTTGCAATCAGCTCCATGCTAGTACTGTAATCTAGCCTGTCTTATTCTTGACTTTCTCCTCTCAAATGTGTGGTGGCCTTTGGTTAACCTCAAGTGTCATTATGATCACTACCATCCAGGGGAAGTTGAAGGAGGCTGTTGTTCCACAGGGTGAGATCTGCAGTGCTTGGTGTAGATGACAATACCACTAAAGGAAAGCAGCAGAGAAATGGGAATCCAAGAAATCTGGAGAGGTGACAGGACTGGCACATTGTGGGCATTTCTCCCTAAAATTATAATCAATGACTAAACTAAAAAATAGTATCTTTTATTTGTGGCATCATTAGAGTCTGCAGCCCAGCCTTAGGGAAACACAACCTCTTCCCTGAGGAGCTTAGTTGTTGTTTTTTAGTTTAAAGGAAATGCTCATGATCATATGGATGAGTGAAGGTTCGTTGCCTCTGGCAAAGGTTTATTCATTAGAGATCCAGCCCATCCTCATTTGTATATCTACATGTGAGATGAAGGGAAGCCTTAAACCACTCTGTTGTTGCTGCTCTTCAACTAGTAGAGGAGATAATTCTGACAATCACCATCTTGTGCTCAAGGGCATTATGAAATTTATTCTCTTCAGACATATTTCTGATTTCACATCTGTGAAATTAGATTATGTCTCTCTCTGTGGAAACTGGAGGAGCTATGCCTTCCCAAAACCATCACCATGAATTAGGAATCAATTTCGTAAGATCTCTGATGCACCAAAAAAAAAAAAGTCCTAATTATTACTGTATTAATGTACATACAGACAGAATTTTCCCATTTTTCCTAATTGGAAAAAAATCTAATGAAATTTTAATGTGTAAGTGGGGTGTTGGCACATCTAGATTTTAATAGGTGGGTAATGTTGTCTTTTAGAAAGTAAGAAAGTAAGCAACCCTAGTATTTTACATGTAAATAAGTCACACAAGCTTTAAGTTCCACTGTTATGTGAAACCCTTTCAGTTCTCACATCCAAAATGCATGGATAAGGAATAAAGAGCCTAGAATATTGAGTAAGAATGGAAGAAACCCCCAAAACCTGTCCCTATTAAAAGCTGATTTGTCCATTGGTAAACCACAGTAATGATGAAACCAAAGCTGTGGATGGAAGCATCATAAGAGTAAGCCATTATTGGACTGGTGGTGTTATTGTTCAGTTCAGAGTAGAACTCATTCTCAGGAAGATGAGGAATGGATCTAACAGTCAACTTCATAGCAGAGCTTTTGTGAGCATCAGTACTCACACAAGCCATACCTTCAGATACTGTTGCTAGTTGGCCAAAAATGGAGAAATCTTGATTATTGTGTGTTTATTAACTGAAGTTTAAGGACTAGAAAGGTCCAGTGTTAAAAAAAGGAAGGGAAAAAAAAGGTATATAATTATCTTGCTGGAAGACTGCTTTAATTAAATTCTCCCAACTGAGACCTGTCCCCATTTTTTAAGTGAAGCACAGACTATAATCACTTACATTAACATTCAATTTGCTACCCTGCAGATGACCATGAAAGCGAGTGGATCTCAGCTAAGCTATGCTTTGCATGGGACAGTTCTTCCTGAAAGCAGCCAAGCCATCCATTCCCTGCTTTCCCAGACCTGCTCAGATGTCAGCTGGTACAGCAAAGAGGAAGAAAAGAGATTGTGCATTGTAGCTGTTTGTCAATGCCCACTGGGGTGCACACATAAAGTGACATTTTGAGGCTCTTTTTAGTTGCTTCTCTGGTGGAGTGCTACAGGACCAGAATACCAGGGTGTGCATACAGAGAGCAACTGCACTGAATCTTGCTTAATGATACATTTTTCACTCATTTGATGAAACCTCATTAGGAAAGAGAGAGTTACTCTGAAACTTTACAAACTCAAGATCTGTGTGAGCAGCAAAGCATTTTACTGAGGAATCAAGAGCTGGCACACTCTCCACTGCAAGGCCTGAGAGTCATACCTGGGCTGCTGCTTCTCCTCTCATCTGTACTCACATATGACTAATTTTTTGGTGGAAAGGAAGGTGAAGACAGGACAGTAAAGACTGAAACACATGCACCTCTACAAGTGTGCATTTTTGCATTGAATTTTTGGCACATTTACAGTCTCCTAGAAGCATCTGGAAGTCACAGTACCTAGAAGTAAAAGAGGATCAGGGAAGTAAGCATGAAAATAATTCTGCATATTTCTTGCTGATGCTGCTGTCAGGTGGGTTTGCAGCTCCTGGACTCTTAGGTGAATGTTCAAGGGTAGCACTAAAAAGGGGTTTTTCCAGAACTCAGTCTGAAGATATGCCAGACTGTTGTGAATGCTACTCTGAGGGAAAAAGACATTCTTCCCAACACTGTTACAAGAGATTGTCTGTCAAAACAGACAAAAAAAGCTCTCAGGAATAAAAAAGAGTCTACTACTATGATCACTTTTATACATTACAGACTGAGTCTTCATGGGTAAAAAGTTAGATTCCTAATACTTCAAGTGATGAATTAGGAATGAGCCCAAGCTCTTCAGGCTGATGTTTACAAAGATCTTCAACAGTCCAGTTCACTGAGCTTCCTGAGCATGATATCATACATTCCCACTGAAGATGAAGGTAAGGCTTTTGGAGGAACATCCTCATGCACATATCAATTAATTATTCTGCTACACAGTCCTTGGGTGACTAATTGGTTCATCTTTGTGGTTTATTTGTCCCATTGGTAAATTGGAAATAATTACTATCAGTCTTTTAACTTGCAAGGATCTACAATAAGAAAGGAAACTGCACAGTCTTCCTGTGTACTCAGAGGAAAGGTGTTTTCACAAACAATTCATTCCCTGTATATTACATTTCTAGAATAAAGTAATGATGGTTTAAGTATTTCAGCAATTCAGGTCCTGGAAATAACTAGGTACTGTGCAGAAACACCTTCTAGTGTTAATTATAATACATCTTTCAGGCCTTAAGAGTGATTAGTTGTTGATAATTTTGGAGATCTAGCTAGAGGACTTGTGTTGGTGGACATGTCATTTCATAAAGATAGCAAAGATTTGTTGGGAGCCAAGAAAGGAAAGGGAAGATTGAGCTCACACTTACTGTTTCTTAACTGGCAGGAAATGGTCTTAGCTCCAAGTTAATGATGCAAAATAAACTTCTCTGAAACTGTCTTCACTGTGAACATCTACAGGTAAAGCAGGAGCATGTTTATCCCAAATCACACTCACCTAAGACAAGTATATAGATTTTTCCACTCACCAAAGTTAAGTTGTTAGTTTTAAAGCCTGTGTTGAGAATCCTGTGGAAGTCACAAATCCACAAAGAATTGTTCTGTAAACCAGCCTGTGAATTGTTTGTTTGTCCCTAAGGATATGCAGTATTTGGACTGCTTTCAGCTTCCAGTGTCAGTCTATCCCCACTCTTGCCATGGTGGTCATCAGTCCATGCATCAGCTCATTCATCAGTACCTGTTTGTTCTAAGGGAAATCTAGATATGCTTTGCCTAATTGAGATCAGAGCCTGGATTTGCCTAAAGGAAAAGCTTGTAATGCAATGGCTATTAAAGTACAGTCCTTGTTCAACCATCAATCTTTCTCCACTTTGAAGGACACCTTATGGATATAAATTATGGCTTCTGTCAAGGCAAGGTTCATAGATAAATAAGTTCAGTCACCCAAATATGACTTCCTACAGGCCTGGCTGCTGAGTAACAGTAAATTGGGGGACTGAGGGTGTTTCAAAAAGCCAAATCAACTCAGTTGTCTCACTCCTGAATCCACAGCAGCATATGCAAAACCTAAGGTCGTGGCATCACGTGGCAGGTTCAACAGGGTCATTTTGGCAATTACAGGATACTTGCAGATTGACAAGGTGATAAAATCCAGCACTAGAGTAAGACTAGTAGGCTTTAGATTTTTTGTTTACAGGTGTTATGTAGCTGCATTAAATATAACACATTAAAAAAAACCCACACACTTCAAATTAAATAAGCATCCTTGTTAGCATCCAGTGTCTGAATGGTGAGAGCCCCCAGCTTGAGAGCTCCTTAATTTGTTTGATCTCTTGCCTTAAATTCTCATGTTGTAAAAGGCATATTAGAACAGTTGTGTAGTTTTTATCTTCTGAAAAGCTTGATAAATCTGCTCTGCAATGCACAATATAAGAAATAAGCAACACCTCAAAATGTTTTACTTAGTTTGTCACCTCTACTAAAGAGCATTATGTTTGATTCTTCCCATTTTAAAACCACAGAAAACATATTTATATTGTCTTTTAACTAGCTCCCTGTATGTATATCTGGTGTTATAGGAATAATAGTTCTGAATGACAAAAGAAACAAGACCCTTAATGCATGACTTTTTTCCCTTACTCACAGAAAGAGCTTGATACAGTTTCCTTGGATACTATCCAGCAGGTTTCTCAGTGGTTATATTTTCAGATTTTTATTGTGCTGGGTTTTTTTCAGAAGCAGGTGATATGTCCTATTATTTGTTAAGAATAATGATGTGTGGGTGTGTTTTCTGAGTTTCTAGCTTCTCCTATTCAGAAAGATTGAGGTGCATCTTTAAGTCTCACAAGGGTGAAATACTTACATCACAGTAATTATCTCAGCATCTCACTGAAGGGTTATTTGATTTTCCCTAAATATGGCAGGACTAACTTAACCTGAATTTTAATGGCAAGGACAAAAGTGAAATCTTTCCAGAATCAATTCCACTATTACATGTTTATCTAAGAACTTTGCTGACACAAAATTTGTTTCTTGTTTCCTTCAGTAGCTTTGGCAACCCATCACCTACTAGATACATAAGCTTTACAAATGGAGGCTGGAGGAAGACAAATGGAACCAACTCAAAGGAAATTTCTTCTGATAGAGATAGTTCATTTCCTATTTCATGTATGTTTCAAGTACAAGTTTGGCTTAATCTAATAGAAAAATAGCTTTTTTTATATATGTATTCCAACCATTTCTAACATGAAAGAACACAATCCATCTAGAAAGACTTAGCTTACTGGTTTTGCTGATACTCAGTGTCACTGAGTACTCAGAAATGAGTGTCTTGGTTCTACTGTGGCTCTAGAAATCTCCATCCCCACTTTATTCCTAATAGAAATCTTGTGAATTATGTAAGGATGATTACAGTTACTATGCTTTTGTTTTTCCATTATTCTCTCTGTTGTTTGTCATTTTGCATTAGACAGGTAGAACAGAATACAATAAACAATTTCAGTTGAAAGAGAGCTACAATGATCATCCAAATTCAGGGCTGACTGGGTTAAAGGATGCTGTTAAGGGCATTGTCCAAATGCCTCTTAAACACTACCAAGCTTGGGGCATCAACCACCTCTCTGGGAATGTCTATTCAGTGTTTGACCACCCTCTTCTTAAAGTGTAATGTCTTTGCTAAATTGTGGATTTCACCCATAATTCCTGTCCCCAAAGGCAAGGCAAGGGTTTGTCCTCTAAAGCTTGGTGCATACAGGAAATGGGAACACAGAAGCAACATTCCCAACAAAGGTATCATTTGTGTATGGAAAGGAAATCAGAATATGTCCAAAAGTATATTACATGACCACTCTGTGATTATTTGGAGGGTTGATCATTAGTCTACTGACATGCTTTAGGGCCAAAAGGAGTGCAAGCTAAATCCTGTCAGTGGAAAACTGTGCAGAATTTCTGAATAAAGGTAAAAATTCATTTTGTATCATCACCTAAATCAGAAATCCAGACAGAATTCTGTTTATCTTTCCTTACCTGCAGAAACTGGTTATTTTTGCAATTCACTAGTTTCATGCTGAAAACAATGTTGAGGAAATATTTTCAATCACTTTTGTTTTTCCTTTAAAATCTGAAACACACTAATTATCTCTATAAAAAGTGGATAAACACATGAGTATGAGCACTCGGATAGAAGGCAGGTAGAGAAGGATTTTCACTCCAGTTCAAATTCCTTTTAAAAGTGGCATCAGATTTAGGTAAATGAACAGGTAATACTACTAGTTTTCTCATACCTTTCATAATCAGCTTTTGTAGTTTCTTCTTACTTAGTGTGGGCAAGGGTATGGAATTACATCTCATCCTTTTGTTTCAGGAACTGTTGCTTCATCTGGAGTAGCTTATAATCACCATTATTATGTTGCTTTCTAAAGGAATGCTTTCTCTTCCCAATAGCAATTGTTTCCAGTTATAAACCTACCTCACAAGATTTATGGACATCTCTTGCTTTCTTTTCTCTCCCCTACCCTAGATGAGACATTTTGTCCCTGAACTGTGTCTTAATTCCATAAAACCAGGAAAATAAGAAATGCTGATGGAGAGCCCACAACATAATAGATGTTTTTGCAATCGCATTGACTCGCCCACCTCCAATGACTCAACCAGTGGGTAGCAGCAGAGTCATTTCAAGTGGCTGTTTTCCAAATCAATGATTACTTACCACATTTCACTGTAGGCTGCTTTCTTCTCATAAAAGGTATATTTTAGAGCCCAGAGACAAAAAGGTAACAGCAATCTCAATCTTGAATCAGAAGTACTATTGCATTTGTCTCGTTAAGCCCTGAATGGCAGTGGATACGTAACAAACTTTACTCTCCCTGGAAAATCCACTTGCTTGACAGGTGGGAAGACCTGGGAGTAAAAATAAACATCCTTGTGCATGTCTGTTGTAATACACAGGATGTGTTATAGTATATATACTATAATTACATGATAGATAATTACCCTAAACCTGTGAGAAAATGGTAGAAAAAATCAGAAAGCCATTAAATATATCTCAGTTGTATATTTTGGGTGTTATTATATATTCATATATCAAAATATTCATTGTGTATTTTAATGAAGCTGGGGAAGGCTCTAGAGCACAAGTGTGGTGAGGAGCAGCTGAGGGAACTGGGGTTGGTTAGGCTAGAGAAGAGGAGGCTCAGGGGAGACCTTCTCACTCTCTACAACTCCCTGACAGGAGCTTGGAGTGAAGTGGGGGTTGGTCTCTTCTTCCAGGTGACTAGTGATAGGACAACAGGAAACAGCCTCAGGTTGCACCAGGGAAGGTTCAGGTTGGATATTAGGAAGGATTTCTTCCCTACTAGAGTGGTTGAGCATTGGCCCAGCTGCCCAGGACAGTGGTGGAGTCACCAGCCCTGGAGGGCTTCAAAAAACATGTCATGTTTAGGGAAAGATTTAATGGTGACTTGGCAGTGTTTGCTTGACAGTTGGACTGAATGATCTTGGAGGTCTTTTTCAACCTTAATGATTCTATGATTAACCCATGTCAGGCTTTTATAAATATTTCCCAGGCCTCTAAATGAATTAATCCACAGACCTCTGTTGATTACACCCAGCTTTCAGGGGAACTCGTCTGTTTTAAGGTGCAGCAGTGCACTATGGAATAGTCTCCCTCGAGCTGGGGGAGCTGCTCTGCCTTGAAGCCATTAAGCATTAGCCAAAGAAGTAAGTACACTGCTGGTGTGACTAATGACAGGTTTCTGATTGTGTATCATAAATGATGTCTTTCTGTAGGAATTACTTCAACTGCAGCACCTCACCCTATGGCCTCCCCAGGATGCTGCTCAAAGACTTCAGGGATTCTTACAGCCCAATAACTTCTATTTGACAAACTCTTTTTGTAATAGCCCAGCAGGGCAGGCTGCTGCTTGCTGCCTTTCCACCAGGGCTGAGTTTTGGGCAGGCCACAATTTGCCTGTAAAATTACAGCTAGGGTGCAATTATTATCTCTGGGATGAAGAGATCTCTCCTATGTGGGGACAGTTATACAACTACAGAGTAATCTTAATTACAGCTATGCACATGTTCAGAAGGAAAAGTGTTAATTCCAGACTTTACACTTCCATTCCAATATTGAACCAACCTCCTCTAGAGCCAAATTCCTAAAAATTACCTGAGATGAACTGTGGTTTAAGGATATCTGTGAGACTGAAGGATTCTTCTGGAAGCATTTAAGGCTGTGATTCCACAGATCTCTAAATGATCTGAAAAATAGGGATAGTGTATTTTCCAGCCTGATCACCAGGCTGATGTTTTCTTGGAGTCACAAGGCAGTAACAGACCCTTTCCTCACCCACAGGACAAAAGAGTAATGGAGAGAAGCACCTTCCTATAATTCAGTTTATCTGGTTATGATACTGAAAGTTTGGAGAGAAAACCTAAGTTATCTTAAAGTGCTACTGTTAATTAATCAGCTTAAACTGATATTAATTTTGTCTATGTGCCTGTGATTGAAATATTGGTCCTCTTTTGAACATCACAAGCAACAGGGATTTTTTCTTTCCACCCATCATCTTTTCTTTTAGCTGAATATTGAACTCTTGAGTTGCTAGCACCTGCTCCTAGGATGCCTGTAATGCCTCTGTAACACATCCTTCCCTGAACATCTTCAATATAATCTCATTTTTTCCCTTATTTTCTACTGCTGCTTTGACAGGTCACTGTTAAGGCTGCTTGACACACCTGATGAGAAGATGATGATTCACTTGCTAATTATTTTACCAAATATTAATCATTTGTACTGAAATTTTCTATTCCAGACATCTATTTGAGGACACTTTTTTTTTTGCTGTGTTTTTTTACCTCAGTTCACATGGTCTACTCATTCCTGACAATGATGTAGAAAAGGTCTTCACTTTTGCTGGAAATGTGGTGATTGTTTCAATTGGGAACTTTAATGGCATTTAGCAATTTCCATTTTGCAGGTGGTGTGCAGAAGTCTTTTGTCAGAGATGTTGCTCTTAGTCACAGAGCCTGTTTTTCATTAAAAGGCTGAGTTTTTATCAGGCTAAGGCTCTTGGCTTATGCAACCAGTGAATTTAGGCAAATGGGAAGGTAGCCCAAAGCAGTCCCATGGGTGAAGGAGGCAGGAGGAGGAGGATGTTAGATGCAGCATTTCCACACAGAGGGCTTCCTGCTGAGACCCTGGGACTGGCACTGCCATGAGTGGAAGGACACATAGCCTGTGCCATGCCCTAGACTGCTGCCTTGTTGAGGTAGCATACATCTGCCCTCTTTGAAGCATATTCATTGTGCTAATTTTTGCTTAGTGTGTGTTTGCAGTATGGTTAGAGACTTACCTAATGGCCACAGATGTCAGTGGAAATGCTTAGATCAGCAGGGCATGGATCACTCTTACGTTTTTAATGACATTAATAACATTTTAGTGATGATGCAATCTTGTGCTTTTGCAAACACAATTTCAGCTGCCTTCTTGCAAATGGCAAGGGTCCCACCACGTTAGAGAAGCTGTGAATTTATTTCAGTTTGAAGCCAATGTATGAATTCAGTACTGTTAATTAAAGAATAAGCATTAGCAGCTCTTAACATCCCCTAAGATGCTTGGAGGATTGATTAATAAGGGTCAGACTTAGCTGGCACAATAAAATCATTTTCAACACCGTTACCTTTTCCCTTGAACAAGTCAAGCTTGAACCCTAGAGATTTGGCAACATTTTGTAAAACAAACATTAGCAAACACCACTGACTTTCTGAAGGACAAAACTTCTCTAAGAAGCAAACCATTTGAATGTGCTAAACTGGGAAGGGATGCAAACCAGATGGAGGGACATGAGGAGATCAGGATTAGGGCTGTTTTTGAAGGAGTTAACAAAACATTAACGTTAACGAAAATTATTTAGAAACTAAAGTTAAGCCTTTGCTATATGCTGGGAAGATTGAGATGGCAGCACTGGAGCCATAGCAGCCAGAAAAGTGGGTACTAGGTAAAGTCACTCTAGCTACTGATGAAGTTATTCACTTGTCAGATTTTTACTACGGAGTATTTATTAAGAAATAAGAAAATGAGAATATAACATCTATAAAATAAACAGTAACACATGCAATATATACAGGATAACATATAAAAGTAGACGTTCTGAGGGAGCTGCAAGGCAACTAAAAGACAATCCATGTGGTTTGATGCCATAAAATCTTTACACGTAGATCCCGCAGGCACCTCACTGGATGCACTGCTAGAACAAAATGAGAGCAGCAATTTCTTGTTGTCTCCCTGAAGGCATCAAAACCAAGCAAGTTTATGTTTTCTCTGAGATAAGCTTGGTAAACTTTCCTACCAGAACTTTATACAAAAACATTCCCTGTGATCTCACCCCTAGGAGGGTTTAGCCTTGAAGCCAAGCGTCATCAGATTGACCTGGATAGAGCCTGAGATGGAGCTGAGCTTCTCCATGGCCTTTCAGGCTCAGGTGCTTCTGCATACTCAGTTGCAGAGTGATGTGCAGATAGATATCTTTATGACTGAAAACCAAAGATGAGGTGTGGTTCCCTTCACGGCTGCTTTGGGCTTGACTCCCAAATATTGCATTTGATTTGGGGTTGTTTGGGTTTGGGTAGTTTGGTTCTGTTCGGTTGATTTGTTTTTAACTGGATCTCAATATGTAATGGTTGTAACATTTAGATATCTAACTCAGTTTCAACCGTGTCCCTTTCCCATCCAAGAAAGGGAATTGCAGAAGTTCAGTTGGCTCCAGAAGCAGTCTGAGTAGGAAAGAAGTCTTTCATTTAGGAAGGATGTCCTTTAACAGACTGGAAAATATAGAGATCTGTCCATCTGGAGGCTTAGACTTGAGAAAGGGGAAATGAGGTCTTGAAAAAAATGATGGGCTTTTATTTTTCCCCTTTCCTTATCTTTTTCTCCCCTGTCTGTTTTTTAATGTTTCCTAGGCTAAGCTCAGCTTTCTAAGGTCAGACTTCACTAGCTTATAGGGCAGATTTTGGTTTTTTTTAAAGGCTTTGAAGTGAATCCTTTCAACCTGGGTAGGCTCTTCTCACCTCTCCTGAATATACTGCCTCCTTCTTTATTCCTACTCATGAGGCTTTTCTGAAGAAAGTAATTCAACAGCCTAAATAAAAACAAAGAAAATGTTAGTGTTTTACCACTGATAGAAAGAGGGAGTTGGCAAAATAAGATGGCATGTGGGTGGAGAATGCTAGAAAAAAAAATGATTCCCAAATTGACATCATAAATAAAGGTTTAAATAAATATTATATAAAAGAGGAAAATAGAATTACTCAAACAGTAGTGAAGCTTCAACTTCTTACATGAAAGGTATGTTAAAGAAGCATCTTGGATTCTTTCCAACTTGCCCAAACTCCTGTTTTTCACATTTAAATAGTTGGTAAAGTGACTTGTAAGCATCTTGTCACCCATAATGCATTGACCCAAGTATTACAATAATGAGACTTTTTAAAGACTGTTTCTGTTTTTAATTGTAGGAAAGGTTCTGCTATCTTAAATCTCACATGCTGTGCTACCTGTCAGCTGCTGCATTAAATAATAGTTTAAAATATTGTTTTTAACATTTCTGTGATTGAGCTTGCCTGCTATTGGGTATTTATAGGCCTTGTAAGTCCTGCCTGCTCTCTCTGTGCACCTACATAAGAACTGATGTGTCTGCAGAGTTGTCTTATTTAAGTCTGTCCTGCAGTCTGAGCTGTATTAGAAACTAGAATCATTTAGGTTGGAAAAGACCTCTAAGACCAACAAGTCCAACCACTGACCCACCATCACCATGCCACTCAACCATGTGCACCAAGTGCCACATCTGCATGGTTTGTGAACCCTTCCAGGGCTGGTGACTCCACTACTTCCCTGGGCAGCCAGGACCACTCTGACAGGGAAGGAATTGTTCCTAATATCCAATCTGAACCTCTCCTGGGCACAACTCCAGGCTGTTTCCTTTCATCCTGGGAGAAGAGAGCAACCCGCATCTCACTCCAAGCTCCTTTCAGGGCATTGTAGAGAGTAGCAAAGTCTCCCCTGAGCCTCCTCTTCTCCAGACTAACCAACCCCAGTTCTTTCAGCTTATGAGACTTGTGCCCTAAATGCTAAGCCATCTGTATATCATAAAGTTCTCTTGATTTAGATGATCACAGCAGACCTATTGTACCTCCTGTTGTGGAAACTACACCTGGGGCTCAACCAGGTTATCCTCAAACTCACCCAGCCCTGACAACTCCAAAGGGTGGCACAGCAAGAACACAATGGAGTAAAATGCAATGGTCCTTGAGATGTCAGCCAGCAGCCTGCTAAGTGGGCAGCCCCCAGAGCAGGAGAGCTGAAATGCAGCCTGGCCTCTTTCCACAGCAACTTGAATGTCACTGATTTATAGAGCTGTTGTTTTGTTTAGAGGATGAGAAAGAAGAGCAAAGTAAACGTGATGGAGAGGGCATCCACTTAAGGCTAAGGTCAATTACTCAAGGGAGTAAATGTGCATAATTGTACACCTGATAACTAAGAGCATAAATAGGCTGTTGATTTCTAGCACGAGCCTTCAGCAGCAAGCCTTTTATCCAAACAATTACAATAATAGGAGGTTGATTATTTGTATTTATTCCAAGCACTTGTGATGATCATCATTGCAGGGATACAGGAGAAATATAGACTGGTGTTCTCTTTGGCAGATATCCTTTCTCATTAGATGATAACTGGCATTGTGGATAAACCTTTTATAGGTTAAGGCAGACAAACACTTTAATTATGCTCGGGAAGAATTTAATTCCCAGATGCCTAGATCAGAGAATCTTCTGCATCTCAAGTCGTTGAACAGAAAGCATCTATCTGTCTTGCTAGTTCAATGACTTTTCATTAGCCAAGATGTTTTGCCTCTCTATTCTTAGGATAACTACAGTAATTAAGAGGCAATTTTTAAAATTCCGTGTAGGAATTCAGCTTGATTCAGAGTTTGCTGAGCTTGGGAAACTGGAGGCCCAGTACCCATCTCCCAGCCTCAAATGATCACTGCTAAATGGTACCAGCATCCTCAAGCAGCACAAGTCCAGTCCTAGAAGAGCTTCTTGAGCAGACAGGGTTACTCTTTCGTTGCATGTTTCATTTGCTGTGGGATGTTTGAGGGGGTGAGGCCTTTTGAGGAGGTGTTGGCAGGGAACAGAGACTGCATGAAACTAAAGTTGGTTTCAATGCTCAGTGCAGTCAAACATTTTTCATCTTCCAGAGAAGATGCATCTTTATTTCCTCCTCCCAGACCTTTTCATGTCTCTTGGCTGCCTCTGAGGCTAAATCAATGTCCAAATCTGAAAAGTCTCATGCAGCTGAGCACCTTTATAGATATGCTACACAAAAACATTAAAAGATAACAAGATTTTTTTTTGGTAGAAAATAACATCTTATTTACAGTTAAGCTTTGTCTAAATTAATATTCTAGTTCTGTTTCATTGTAAGTCTCTATTATTCTTTACAGATAAATACAGATACACATTTCACTTGTTCTCTAATTTTCCTATTCCAATGCCTAACCAGTCTTGCAATGAAGAAATTGTTCTAATAGCCAACCTAAACCTCCCCTGACACAACTTGAGGCTGTTTCACCCTATTTGGGAGAAGAGACCAACCCCCACCTCACTGCAAGCTCCTTTCAGGGAGTTGTAGAGAATGAGAAGGTCTCCCCTGAGCCTCCTCTTCTCCAGCCTAACCAACCCCAATTCCCTCAGCTACTCCTTACCACACCTGTGCTCTAGACCCTTCCCCAGCTTCCTTGCCCTTCTCTGGACACACTCCAGCACCTCAATGTCCTTCTTGGAGTGAGGAGCCCAAACCTGACCCCAGGATTGAAGTTGTGGCCTCCCCAGTGCCCAGTGCAGGAGGACAATCCCTGCCCTAGTCCTGCTGCTCCAAGGCAGGATGCTGGTGGCCTTCTTGGCCACCTGGGCACACTGCTGCCTCATCTTCAGCTGCTGTTGACCAGCAGCCCCAGGGCCTTTTCCCCTGGGCAGACTCTGCCCCAAGCCTGGAGCATTCCTGGGGTTGCTGTGACCTGTCATTCCATAAAACACTAGATTATATCTAGTGCTGAAGGACTGAAGATACCTCCAGAATGGTGCTAGCCAGAGGATAAACACAAACAGCTTTCTAACAAGTTTGGAAATAGCTGTTAATGACTTCCACACCCTAAGGGAAGGGAATTACTTGACTATTTTGTAGTTTTTTTCTATAGAGTCCCTGAATAGGAGAGCTAAAAGACTTGTCATTTCTCAGTTTCAGAAGCATTACTAAAGGAGACCTCATCTCCACTTCTTGTCTCACAACCACAGCTGCCAGGTGTGGCTTTGCAAAGCCCAGCATATTTCTCCCTCCTCCTCACTTTATCCCTCCTGAAGAACCTGGCACGTGCCAGGAGCTGAGCTCAAAGCCTGTAGCTGCAGGCTGGAGGCAGGTCAGAGAGCTGAAGTACAGTGATGCAAGCTAACAGGCTGCTACAGCTGCCTGCTGAAATGCCTCCCCAGAACACAAAGAGATATGGAAGGGTTGCAGTTTGCAGCCTGTGAATAGGAGAGTGTTAAGATAACACTTTGTAAGCCACTGAAGATGGAAAACATCTGTCTCTCTCTGTTCCTTCTGAGGGTGTCTCCTGGGATGTGTGAGTCAGCCTCTCTTAGCTGAGCTATTCCTAAGCCCATGCTCAGCCTGCTGAAGAAGTATTTCAGGAAAAATGTAAGGAACATGCTGCTTAGTCTCCAGAGAGCAAAATCAAGGAAAGGATCTCTGCTGTGTAGTTCACTGACACACTAGGTTTGGTTTCAGAGAGGCTAAACATTGACAAAGAACAGGTGAGGGAGAACTGGGACTGGTTTTCCTCTCTTTTATTCCCAAGCAACATTGTTGAAAGAGTGGTGGGTGAATGGGATATGAACCACAAAAGTGCTGCTTACCATTCTTGTGGATTGCTTTAGAGTTAGAAGTTTGATTTTGTAATCAAAGTTCTAGCTGTAATCAAAGTCAGGGCTGAACTGAAAAATCTCTTCAGATTTCTACTAGGTTGGGTTTTTTATGAGAAGAAAAAACTTGTCTTTTGAAGAAGGCTTTGAGGTGAAGTCAATGGAGTCAATTTATTTCAGCCAAGTCAGAATCGTGGAGTTAATATCAGTGTCTGATTTTAGGAGCAATTCTTTTCCACCCTCTCCATACTGTTTTATATTATGGAATAGTTGGATAGAAATTCTCCTGCTGACTGTGCACACAATATTTCAGGTAATGCTATCAATTATTATTTCTTTCTTGAATCCACTAGGCAATGAATAAAACAGAGATATGTCATGTTCTGCTTTGAAATCAGAAGTTTCCTCAGTAGTGAGAAAGGTGAGTTTAAAGGCTCTCACTTAAAGGTGCCTTAAGGGCCTTAAAAGGGCTTTGCTTCTACATCAGTGTTCTTGGTAGGATGAATAAAAATGGTTGGACTTTTATCTTAATTCAGCTAGAGCTTCAGAGCTGCTATTTCATGTCATCCTGGGCTGCCTGGAGTATCTCACTCACAATTAATGATGCTACAATACTCTCAGCACAGAAGAATGGATTTAGAGCAAAAACCATGAGTTGAAATTCAGGTTTCTCCCCCAAATAATGCTGTTAATGTTTTCTTTGGGGAGGAAAAATATGATCAGATTTACTTTCCAAGGTAGAGTTGCTCATCACTTGTCTCATACCAACATAGCACTCCTGGTTTCCTGAGTATCTTAGGAACCTGGGGGATAGAAATGTAGATGTGCTGTGTCACACTGCTAAGCTCTTCTACAAGGTTGGGTCATGTGAAGAGAGGCTGTTGCTCACCTCTCTGCCTCTTTCTTTTAATATGTAAAGTGATGGTAGGTTCCTCCTCTCTAGAATACTGTTAAATCCTTGAAGGAAAGGATTTTTTTCTAGGAATATTCTTCCTAACTCTTCAGCACGATGTTTTCCAGTTCTTGCCACAATGAGGAATATGTTCTCAAATATCTTTAAGTCTCAGTGTAATTTTGGAGTTCTGCCTCTTATGAAGGGATCTATAGAATTCTTAGATAACTTCATCTTTAAAGGAAAAAGCAACTGAAGCAGGGAGNCTGTGGGTGACCCTGCTGGAGCAAGGAGCTTGGATGATCCCCAGAGGTCTCTTCCAACCCTAACCTTTCTGTGATTCTGGAGCCAAGATTCCAGAGCATGAACTAACAATCCTTATTTTACACTTAAACTGTGCTTTTCCTTGATCAATTTGTATCCTTTATTCCCCAAAGGGATAATTTTGGCTTTGGGTGGTATTAGCAGCAGTAGTTGAGAACTTCATGAAGTTGGTGTTTTCAGTCATTCTTCATGTGAGTCAAAGCTCTGTGTAATTACCTCAGCATTTTTCTGGCACTATAATCTTGCCCATCTCTAGCTTTTCTGTTCATTTTTCTCCACTCGTTGTTAGTGCAAGAGGGAAAAGAGAGACAATAGTTTCTTTGTTAAAAAGGCCAAGACAGGTATCATAGGGCAAAGCATTTCTGCTGCAGAGATCAGAAGGTGCTTACATCCAGCAGAAAAGCAGACACATGGAGAAACCCTTTGAAGAACACCAACAAGCCAGGAAGAAGAGAGCAGTAACTAAGCTCTTGACCATTGCAGAAATTTCTGCTGACTGCAGAGGGGTGAAAATACTTCAGAAAGAAATCTCTGAAGAGATTATCAGAGAGAATTCCCAGAAAGTAGGAAGACATGAAATAAGGAAAATCAAAGAGCAAGAAGAATTCTTTGCCCAGATGTTTTGCCTTTGCTAATGCTCCCCAAAGTTTTGCCTGTCTCTGCATATCTATTATTTTGTTTATTTCCCTTTTATTTTCCATCACCTGCAGTCGACCTGGTGATGTTCTGTTGATAGAAAGCTCTGCTGCTTCACAACTATCTCTTAAACAGCAAAGTTAACATTAAAAATAAATGAATATACATAAGCTTGAATGGATATTGATAAGAATGAATGAACATAAGCTTGAGGAGGGGAGATTTAGGTTGGATGTTAGGAAGAAGTTGTTCCCCAGGAGGGTGCTGAGCCACTGGCCCGGGTTGCCCAGAGAGGTGGTGGCAGCCCCAGCCCTGGCAGTTTTGGGGCTGGGAGCAAGCTGCTCTAGTGCCAGGTGTCCCTGCCCATGGCTTGAAGCTCCCTTCCAACCTTGACAATTCTGTGATTCTATAAGGTGCAATTTTTCTGGGTATATTTTTTTGTTTCTTTCTACCCATCTCTCCCTCTTGCATTGCTTTCCTTTTCTTTGTGCCGTTGGTTCTTATTTAACTTCCCCAGTAAGGAACAGAGATCACATGCTATAAGCAACAGCAACTTGTGACCATCTCTGTGTGCTGATGATTTTGCTTTAATTCAGTCAATAGAGTGCTACAGACTATAAATCACATAAGGAAAGCTCTAGATGAGAGCTGTGACCAGCACCAGTGTGTTCCCAGCCCTGCTTTCAACCCACCATCTGAGAGATGTCTAGAACAACTGCTGTTAAAAAGCAACACCTCCAGCAACACAAGGAAATGAGCTGCTAGGCATATGCCCAGCTCACTTCTACATCATAAAAGGAGTAATTATAAATCATTATTCACTAAAGAGGAGGAAAGTTAAGCTTGCCATAATACCTTTCATCTATCTGAGGGTGTAGCATATAATGGATTCTGTGCTGAACAGAGCCTGAGAGATACCCCAGGAAGCAGAGCAATAGCTTACAAAACAACTATGAAATCAATCTGGAACCTGGGGGGAGTAGAGATTTTTTTTTCCCCAATATAATTGCCTGTTACAGTAATACATACAATTGCAAACCAAGGCATACATTCTGTTCACTTAATTTTAAATACTGTTTTTACACTTCTCCTCTGCTATTTTCTAATTATTTCAGGTGAGACTATTAAAAAAAATGAAAGAGAAACTCTTGGAAAAAGGTAAATAATGCAGTCTAGCCTGGCATGAATAACTAAGCTGCAAATGACTGTAAACTGAGAATTTAAAGGGATTGGGAGAAATGGGTTTTTCCTACTTGAAGTCAGGAAATAGAAACCATAGTGGATATTTCTGTTCTGTTGTTATGCAGACTTTACCTGGTAACAGGAATGGGATTTACTGTTTGAATAAAAGAATCATTAAGGTTGGAAAAGACCTCTAAAATCATCAAGGCCAATCCTTGGGCCAACACCAGCATATATTGTCTTCTGAAGTATTGTCACATCTGACCACAAAGGACACAAAGGGAGAGTGTAAAGAGCTTGCAGATTCCCTCCAAGAGTTCCTAGTCTGGGAGCTGTGTAGTAGAAAGTTCCTAATACATAAATAATGGATAATGAATAAGGGATAAACAATTAGATGATCCTCTACCACAATAAGAAGTATCATCACTATTAAGGAATTACTCTGATAAGGCTACTGCAGAAGTATGCATTGAATATTTGCTGTTTGTCAGGGCAGAGTCAAATGGAAACAAACAGTTCTCATACTGATGGAGTTAAGAGAAGCAGAGGTTCATCTAAGAAACATTCAATTATTCTGGACAGTAGTTAGCAAGGGATTGACTTTTAAGCAATGTAATTAAACAACAACAACAACAAAGCCAAATTTATCATAAATGACAAAATAAACTCTTATTGCATAGAATCAGGGAAACCATTGAAAGCCTGAATTTATTATGAGTTAAACCCTTAAGGCACAGATAGGTCACTTACTAGAACAGTGTGGTTTTCTTTAGCCTTACTCACCTGTTTGTGTCCTAGAATATCTCCTGTTAGTACATGCAGATGCAGTATTAGCAGAGGAAATTATATTGCCTCTTTGAACTTAAAAATTCTTGTTACAAGTCAGTGAAAATTATCATATTCCCCAAATCCTACCAGGCAAACTTTGCCAGCTATCCTGGAGCACGCTTCCAGGAAATAAACTGCATGAGATGCCACAGAATGGGGTTAAAATGGGAAGATTTCACTCCCAGCTAGACAGGACTGCTTTGAAACCAAGGAATTAGTTGATTTGATGAGGAATGACTGCTGAAAATGCTTAGAGATATTATAAAAGAACCAAAGAGATTTCAAAGCAACAGCTTATGAAATCTCCAGGTAGGATTGGTCTGTCTGCATCTCAAGGCTCACATGAGAGCAAGTTGCTGTAAACATCTCTTCAAGTGGCTGACACCAAGCTGCTCTGCTTCTCCTTGTCTAGGGAAGATTGAGGTGGTGACTTGGTACTTGATGTGTATCCCTAGCCCATACATACAGGGGTGGGTAATGAAAAAAGTGAAATTACTCTTCTTTCAAAATTAAACCAATGCTTTTTAGGAGAGATACTTGTTCTGGCTCTCCAAAAGCAAACTCATTTCCCCTTCATGTTCTGTATAAATAGCCAGGCAACTAACAGTTAGATTCTCAATCAGTACATCTCAAATGTAATTGTTCTTTAAGTGTCCATCCTACTCCCAAGCTTCCTGTAGATTTTGAGAGTCCTGCATCCAGAAGATATTCAAAACTTAGTTAAAAACTGCTTATATTATCTATACCTTTAGTATGAGCAGAGATCTAAAATTCATTGTCTCATCTTAAGCTGTTGTAAATTCTCATCATTCCATGTTTGTGAATGGGACTATCAGTTGTAATGGCTGAGGATTTGTCTATACTACATTAAACACTGGATATTATTCAGGTAAGCAGGAGGTATTTTTTTGTTTAGAACACAAGGAAAATGTTCTGATAATAGATAATTGCAGAAAGTGCTGGTGAAATTTCTAGTGTGTTGTGCAGAGCTATTTCTAGCATACATTTGTAGTGTCAGGAAGAACAGAAGAAATACACAAACCAGAAATGTTTTCATGGAAATTGCTAGTAACTTTAATGATGGGAAACACACACATCTTTATCCTGCTCCTTTAATAGCTATGTCTTGTAATAAACCTCAAAGCATTTAGCCTCCTTGTGAGGCCAATAGCCAAGGGCATTCCAGCAAAGTCAGCACTCCAGTCACATTTGTCATGAGACTATAGAAATGCTATGGCCACAGCCTTATTTTGATGCTAGTTCCAGCTCCCTCCCAGGCTGGCTAAGCAGCTGCCCAGGGCCACTTGGGCTCTAGTGTCTCTCTAGATGTGGTTCCTTTCTTCCCTTCCTCCCAAGCTCAAAGGTGAGAACATAGTTCTTCTCTCTTTTGTGGTCATAGAAGCATTTAGGTTGGAAAAGACCTTTAAGATCATCAAGTGCAACTGTTGACCAGCACTGCCAGGTCAGCACTAAAGCATGTCCCTCAGAGTCACATCTACACATCCCCTCCAGGGATGGTGACTCCATCACTGCCCTGGCCAGCCTGGGCCAGGCCTTGACAGCCCTTTCAGGGAAGAGTCTTTTTCCTGGTATCCAACCTAAACCTCTCCTGGTACAACTTGAGGCCATTTCCTCTTGTCCTATTAATTGTTACTTGATGTTTTTAATTGTAAATATGAAAATCTTGGTTAAAAAATGGGGAGGGGGGGGGAATTTTCCTTCAGTATTTCTTCCCTAAGACTGAGATGTTTTAACATGCAGGAAGTCTATGAGTATGAATGATGGGAAGCTAAAAGACTAAGGGCAGGAAGACTTGTATTATCTCCCAAACAGTATTCCCTCTTAGGCAATATAAAACCAGACCTGAAAGTTGGAAGTTTAACATTCATCCTTCAACACAGCAAGGTCCTGATGAAACTCCACTGCTAGTGTTCTTCCCACCCATCATCCTGTGGGAGTAGTGGGAACTGGAAAACCCCAGGGGGTAAATATGATCTTGTAAACTTGCAATTGAGAAAGAGCTTTCCTCCCAAGCTTGAAGTGGCAGGTTAAAAGAATTTCCTTTCCCAAAAGCAAATATGAAGTTGCCAGAGAGATATTGGGAAGTTTTATTACCTGTCTGCTGTGCAGTAATGTACCCACTGACAATCTGATTGCTCTATGCAAAGACAAGAGAAAGGCCAATCCTACATGAGCTTCAAGAGAAAAAAAAGGATAGATCTTGATTTTACTTCTGCACTCCAGCATAACTCCTCTGATACCTTGGACTTGTTTGTTGTTATACTGGTGTGAAATCACATCCTTCGTCCTGAATATGAACAGAGAAGTATATTTGACTAGAAGGGGAGAGTGAGGGCATGGTGGGTGGTGAAAAGAGGAGAAAAGAGAAGACTCACAGCTCACAGAATAATCCCCCATGTGCCTTCATGTTAGAACATGACTTGCTAGGTCGCAGAGGAGGGAAACCACTTCTAGGGTAAAGTAAACATTTGTCTCCTAATTAACAGTTTCTGCTGTTAAGCTGTTCATGTACTTGGAAAGCAGAAATGCTTTAGGTGGAATTTGCATATGTACTTGTGCAACACACTTCTGCTTATTTTGTTCTTTCTAATGTTTTCAAAAGCTCTAAGTTATGATTTTGAATACCCAGCTATATCTGCCAGAGCCAAAGAGCTGTTCACCAACTTGGGTAAGAACTCTGCTGCAGTCTCTTTGTAGGAGGAGTACAGTGTGCTACTTCAGTCAAACTTAATGAGTTGAATAACTTGGCATCTAATTGGGCTTTAGATCACTGCTTGTCTTGTTAATGCAGTATTAAAGCTGAAGGTGACCAGATGTTGTACTGGGTTTTGCATGGCAAGGGTTTGGTAGCAGGGAGGGTACAGGAGTGGCTTCTGTGAGAAGCTGCTAGAAGCTTCCCCTGTGTTCAAAAGAGCCAATGCCAGCTGGCTCTAAGATAGACCTACTGCTGGTCAAGCCCAAGCCCTTCAGTGATGGTGGCAGCACTTCTGTGATAACATGCTTAAGAAGGGGGGAAAAAACCCAGTGCAAATGCAGCTGGAGAGAAGAGTGAGAATATGTGAGAGAAATGACTCTGCAAACACCAAGGTCAGTGAGGAAGGAAGGGGAGGCACCTGAGCAAAGATTACCCTGCAGCTCTTGGGAGACCCTGGAAAGATAGCAAATCATTTCTTTTCCCTGCATTTCCAGTATATTAACCTGTGGTACCAGTTGGGTGTCCTTCCACCTTACCTTTCTGGGAATGAAAGAGGAGGGCTAGATAGGGCTAGATGCTCTGCAGTTATTACAGGAGCTTTCTCTCACATTAATATGCTTGAGGGCTATGCAAGGATCTCAAAATGATATCCCAAAGAAAATAAGAAAAGTAATGAGGATGAAAGACCAAACCATGACCCTGAATGGTAATGTGTGATACAGAGGAGTGAGAGGTGGATTCAAAAGCAGTGCCAGCTTGTATGGAGAGAGAATCAATGTGATGCTGTTGAAGGCATCTCTTCTGCAGTGCTTCACCATGTGTCAGTTTTCCAGCATGTGACTTCCTCTTTATCCAAAGACCAAATACAAACCCACATCTAGAAATACTCTTGGCTCTTTCATCAGACTTAGGTCCCACTTCATAATTTTGGCTATACCCTAAGGCCTAAAAAATGTCCTTTGCCTGTTCCCAGAGCACTCACCATGCCATTTTGGAACCCTTGCCAGACTGTGTGTCCTTGTGCTGTGCAATTGAAGAGGGAATCTAAGGGGAACAGACACATCTTCAGCTGTGTCTGAAAGGCTGATCCAGATTGGATTGATGTCTTATCTTTTAGAGTCTTATAATCTGCTGGACAGAATAGTGTAGCTGCTCATCTGCCTTGAGAGTTAGATTTTGTACCATACCATTTCAGAGCTACAGCCTAGTGATTTATTCATAGAAGGAAGTTATCAAATATTAACCATTTCAAGGGGGAAAAGAAGAGTTGAGCTAAGTAAGGCAAGCATTTGGAACAGCAAGAGCTGATGAGTGAGCACTCAGCTCCATGCTCTTTCATCCTGGTGGAGCAGTGCACCATATCTGTGTCATGGAAAGGGTCTGAAATCCTTGAGCCTGCTGCCAGTGATTCCTGTGCTTTATGAACTGTACCACAGGTAATATGTACCACCTGAAGCGTTTGTGAAGCCCTAAGATTTAGGCTCCCTAGATCTAGTGGTGCTAAAAGTGAAATGTGGTCAAGGTGGGACCATTCCTTCTGCCTGCAGACAGTAAGAATTCAGTCAGAGACAGTCTGCTTGGAATAAAAGAACAAGCTACTGGGGCATGGGAAGCAGCCTTGCATTCTTGGCACTTTTTCTTCATTCTTTTAATATTCCATCCATATTTTAAGGTGCTTGTCTCTTCCAACATCACAGAAAGTTATTATGCAGATCCTGGATCAGCCCCAAAAGGAATTCAGCATTTGAAGAAGGCCATTAAATGATGCACAGTGCTAGCCAATGTCCAGCTATTCTTATCTCTGTTACAGTTACTGCCTACTGTCTATTTCTGCTCCCATTTCACTGCTTGCTTCCCCCCACTGCTTACTTGTGTCCTAGTTAAAATTCAATAGCAAGACCTTCAGGAGAAGTATCAGGTCATCTATTGATACAATTCTGTGACCTGTGAGAGTGGCAGTGAAAATAGATTTGAATAGGAAAAGTACTGATGATTTTGTGCATGCTGTAGCACATGCCTGTTAAATATTTCATTTCATGATTGGAGGTGAAAAAATATTTTCTCTCTATAGCCATTTGGAACATGCAGAAGTAAAACTTCATCTTGTGATTTTCAAGTTCTTCCAGCAGGTTTTTTAGCTTGAAGGCACACGTGTCCTAAAAGATCCAATGGATTCAAAACCAAGAGTGCTTATTTTACTTCCAGAAATCATTTCTGCTCATCCTGATTTGAATGTGAGCTTTCTCTAACTGTCCAGGCTTCTGTAGCTGCTAGGTTGGTTTCCTTCTCCTCTCTGTGGAGAGCCTCTGCAGAAGCTTTTTCCCTTCAGTGAAGGGAAGTGGGAGGTACATGCAGGCATTTTTGTGCTTTCTTTGGCAAGGATATAGGTCCAAGTTACACTAGGGGAGCATTCTGGAGCTTGGTTGGAGTCTTTAAAACTTAAGAGGCTCATTATTCCCAAATGATCCCACCCTGCCCTAGTGCAGCACTTGTCTCTTAGTGTTTTCTATTCCATTTTTGTCACCTTTCCAGAGAAATAAAATGTGTGTACATTTCAAATGGTGAACTACACTTGCAATATGTCCTTTCATCACAGAGGAGCTCTTTATCCATCTTCTGGCCTGATAATCTAATTTTAGGGGCACTGCTGAGCCCAGTTTGTGACGGGAGAACACAACAGTGTGTTTATCAGTGCCTAACACTCTCCTGTGTAGCTAACCTGAGGGACTGAGAATTAAGAAGTCAAGCCTGGTGTAGCCCAACCACAGAGCTTTTGTGTCAAGATGGAAGGATCTAACAGGTCAGCTAGAGAATCAAATGGCCCAGGAAGCCCTGTTGACAGGTAGGCTTTGTGAACAGCAACACAGCCATCACTTGGGTGCTGCTTGCAGAGTTCTCTCTTTAGGCAAATTAATAACAACCTAATACTGGGAGGTACTGAGAGCTCTCAAGTGCTGCTTGTGTGGAATGTGGGATGCATTTCACAGGGTCAGACTCTACAGCAGGAAATGATCTTCAGAGCTCTTTCATTTTAAAATAGAGCTGTAGTTCTTCAGTCTTTAAGACTACCAGGAACTCCACTTTGTATTCTCCTTTAGATTCAAAAATCTGGTTTCTGTTAGTGAGTAGATGAGCTTTACCCTTATCAACCAGAATATGTTGGTGGGAAGGGGAGTGTAGTTTATACAGCAAACATATGCTCGTGGGACTCTGAAGAAATGGATTGTTAAAATGGCTCCAACATGGAGAGGATGCATAAAAACCTCACAAAAGCCTGAGATGCAAAGTTAATGCTGACAGTGTACAGCACAGTAAGCTAATAGTACCTTTATTGTAGACATCTGCAGCTGAAAGAACCTCTTGGGACCTCCATTTGCTTGCCATGGGTATTTGTTGCCATGTTAGATGTCAGCATCCACAGGTTTTATGGACTGGAACAGAAGAGTGTTTCCTACTCTAAGTTTTATAGGCAGAGCCATTGGTTGGTGATGTAGCATTTGATAGTACTGTTGGGCTGGGGAGGGAGATCATTTGTCAGCTCCTAGCCGGAGGCTGTTGGTCCATGTTTGCTGAGGGAGAGTACTCTGGTGCAGAATACCCCTGGCATCACATCAAGTGTTAAAAGTTAGCTTAAAATCATCTCTTCTAGTCTCCAACTTCAGTAAATGTTCTTAAGCAGCTGTTAAGTGACAGAGGAATGTCCAATAGCTTTGCAGGCTGTATCAGAAATCAACTGAAGGCAGCACAATTAATGGCACACTAATGAATACCACATGAATTAATAATCATTGGCTACTTTTGGAAGTCTCCCTGGCTTCCATCTGTCTCTTAAATCACTTCAAATAATTAATTGCTGGATGCTTTTCACCTTTGACAGCCTGAAATAAATTGCAGATGAAAAGTACCTGTGTTGGCAGTGGGCAGAGCCAAGCAGTGTGTTTGTGTGTTGCCAGCCTGGAGGGCTGATGTGTTTTGCCCTGCTGAGCTTGCCTTTCCCAGGTAGTAATCCACAGATAAAGAGGCTCATACATTTTAGTCAGAAATTCACTCTAGCCCACTGCTTTTTTGCAGTTTTTTCTCCTCAGCGGAGCTGAATCAACATCTCTGAAGTCTCCAGCCCTCTCCTTGTAGCACTTCTGCAGGACAATAACTTTCCCCTTTAGCTTGCCTGTGTCAGTAGGTGACAAGTGCAAGAGAGCTTTGGTCTCTGAGCTGAGCTGAGTCAGGGTGTCAGAGATCTTTTTTAGGGTCACCTCTCTGTTGAGGACTGCTCTGACACCACCTTGGTCAATAAGTGACAACCAATTCCAAGAAATTCCAGTTCCATGGGCCTGGGATAAATAGGAATGACAGCTTTAGGTAAACACCTTAACTGATCATTGTTTGGTTTTTTTTTTTGAAACTGCCTGACTCTGATGGTTTTAAATCTTATTTTTATTGTTTTTATTTCTAGATACTAAGGAACTCAGTTGCTGGGAGAACTGCATCCCTTTTATCTGTGCTCAAAGCCAGGTAAGGTCAATTATTCAAGTAAAGTTGTAGAGACCAGAGAATGCATGAGAAGCAGGTTAATTTTTAATCAGCTTGAAAATGGAGAAGTCAGTCATGATTCTTTCTTCTCACAAGATTGAAAACTGCAGCTTGTGCAGTCTTGCCATTTCAGAAAGTGTGGAAAAGTGGCTGGGATAGGTTGTGGCAGGAATTCTCTCCTCTTGTGTATCCTGCTTTATTCCATGAGTGCAAACCTGGTCACAGTGCTGGATCCAAGAGTATTGCTTTTGTAAATGTAATAACAGGCAACACCAGCACAAATTGCACTGCCTAGGCAAGGTGTGTTTCAGAGCTCAATTTATTGGGTTTTAGTCAGTTTTAAAGAACTTTCTGTCATGGCTTTATGAGCAAGTGTTCAAGGGAGAGAAGGCAAGGGGTGCTCTGTGATTCAAAGTGAAGGGAAGCCCCACTGCCTTGTCTCTCAGCCTCTGCTAAAGGCAGCTCACAGCATTCAATTGCTAGGGGAGAATTCAATCCTAGCTCCACATTTTCCCTTGCTCAACCTTTTAAATGTGATAGAGAATGGCAACTTCATGCTTTGTTCTAAATGCTTTTTCAAGCTCTTGAGTTACTGGAGGAGTTCTTCACATAAAATGATGTTACTTTCTGTACAGAGAGGAAAATGGAGGGTAACAGGAATTTGTGGTGCTAGACAGTGTAAGCTACTAGACTTTCAGGTATTTAAAACTCAGTTAAAAAGAATAAAAAGGTTCTTCTGCTTCAGTTCTCCTCCACACTTTCTGTGCCAGTCATCACCACAAATCCCTTGCAGAAAATTCCCCAGGCAAACTGCTTGCTCCCAGGTGTAACTCTAGCAGAGAGCAGGAGCTGCAGGGGCCAGCTCCTAGCCTGGAAAGCATTGTATTTCCCTATGGTCAGGCCCCTGGCAGTGCAGCTCCAGCTCCTGAAGGAATTCTGCCCTCCTGCCTGCTCTGAGGTGTGTAAAGCAAAGCATTTGGAGAGAGGACAGAACAGGGGAAGACTGAAATCAGGTATGAACAGCAAAGAAACTGCAGGTAGAAAAAGGCAGTGGTGGAGGAGCAAAGGGGCTTGCAGCACCAGTGAGCTAGGTGGCAGGGGAACCTGTCCCTGCCTGGCTGTGCAGTCCCAGCCCCATGCCACTGGGAGCTGGGACGGGGAGCAGAGCTGATAGCAGATCCTGCAGAGGAAGTAATGTGAAAATGAGGAAATATTTACATGGAGGGGAAAGGGAGATGTGATCTAGAAAAAAACATATGAAGCAGAAACAGGAAAGAAAAGCAAGGGGAAAAAAAAAAAGGAGCAAGCAAAGTAAAAGCAATAACAACATAAGGCATGAGCTCAGAAGTGTTTTGCACTGGTATTACAAAACAAAAATTCCACTGGGAAAGGAGAGCAAGCAGTGGGTTATGACAAGAGGTAAGATTTTACTGTGCCTGAAAGCACTGAGATGAATTTTCTTTCTGCATCCATACCCTTTACCTAAGTGCAGTGAGAATAGGTTGGGGCTTGTTTGATATGAAATGTATTTATGATTTTCTGCTCTCAAATAAATGTTCAATTTTGTTCAGAAATTGTTTTCTTTGTTTACCCAGGGCATGTACTTATACTGCCAAAGCTAAATGTTACTCCTCTCTGCTAGAAATATTTTGTACTGGGTAATAGCCCAATGCCTTTAAAATTCAGTATCTTATGCTTTAGTTAAAAATAATGGGCAATATAGCTGTATTTCACAATGAGTAAGTGTATTAATTATGAGGCAAATCACACTAGATACTGTTTGCTGCTCAATTCCCTTTGAATTTCAGTGACTAATAACTGGCTTTAAAATAAAAGGCATTTTTAATGCATCCAACAACAATGAAGTAGACTAATTGCAGGTAATAAATACATTTTTATTGAAATCTGGATGACTGCACTTGTCATTGGCTCTCAGAAGTAAACTATACTCATTTGAATTATATACTTTAATATAGATCAAGTAATTATATGCTTTTTCTATTCCTAATTAAAAACAAAAGAACCACTGAGTTAGAATTTCATCAAACCCAATTATCTTCAAGTCATGGAGGTAAATGTCCTCTTGACCTCCATGAAAGCTATGTTAATTCTGCACTTGAGGCATCTTTAACCTGCTGATGACAGAGGCACCAAGCAGTCATCATGAGCAAGTGCTAAAAACTCCTTTGCCCTGCTGGCACAAACACATCCTCATTTAATGGCCACAGGAAAGGAGATTCCTTAGTTCATCTTCAAAGAGACCAATTATAGGTTGTCTCCTGAGTTAAAACAGAGAGGCACTGTGGTTCTTTTCCTTCTGAGGTCCTCTAAGGTAACAGGAATTCCATCCCTGAAGACACCAAAATAAGTTGTGCTGCCCCAGCCCTGGCAGCTGCTTAGTCTCACCTCCAGGTGAGATCTCATTTAGTGGCAACTTGTCCCAACTTGCTGTACCAAGATGCTCCAGAGCCATGACTGGGAAAAATATCCAGTGGCTGTCACCTTCAGTTTTACCTTTGCTTTGTGTAAAGCCTCAGCAATAGTCACTTAACCGTAGCTGTTGAAGCACTTACACCTGCTAGTCAATGTATTGGCTAGAATATTAATGGAAAGGGAGCATAAAGGGTATGATCAGGCTAGGTTAATTTCCAAATCCTTATAAATGCTCCTGCAGAGGTGGATTTTCTGCAGGATTCACCATTTCTAATTAGGATGCAATGTGACATGTTCTGTTTGCACATTTTCCACACTGCATATTTCCAGTAGCAAATGTAGACTCTGGAGAGATGATGGCTGGCAACTTGAGAGAAAGGGAAACAGAAACCACTGGGAGAGAAAAAAATGGCATCTAAGAAAAATAACCTTGCAAATATTCCAATTCAGAAATACTTTCAAAATATGGAGTGTGAAGGTTTGTTTTCCATAATACAGATGAAATCAAGGCAAGTGGAATATTGGCTAGAGATTAACTCCCCTTATCCACATAGACAAACTTTTGTAATCTTCACCTTCTGAGGGCATGCATCATGTGCTTCCTATCAATCATGGGGCAAAAAAAAATCTTTCCATTGTTAGCAAGGTTCTGTTTTTTTCTTTAACAGAGTCTGGAAAAAGTTTCTCATCAACTCAGTTCCTGAAGAAACTTAGCTATTGTGGGTTTTTTTTTCCCCTCTTCTTCATCTATCACAGTATTCTTTTTTTAGGGTTTAATATTTTCCTAAGCACTACTGAGGAAACAAAACTATTTAATAAGTAACATAGTATATAATACATAAGTAATAATATATAATAGATAATAATATGTATATATAATATATTATAATATATAAAGGGCAGAGTGGAGAAGGAAAAAATCAATTCTATAGCAAAACATAACAGCATCCTTAAAAGAGTGAAGCAAGTATCTTCTGTTAAGAATATGAAATACACATTCCAAAACAGATCCTAGTGGCATCTTAGTGATAGCTAGATGGTTCGTCTTCAAAGCCCCCCAAAACCCCCAAACTCAATCATCTTTTCCCTTACACACAAAGCAATAGATCAACTTGTCTTTCACAGCTCAAGATCAAACTAACTCTTTGTCCTGAACAGACATGACAAATCACATCATTTCAAGAATAGCTAAGCTCCAGTTCTAGCTCTGGAAGTGATATCCTTTACCCCTGGAAAGTGCAAGTCCAGGAATGGTTTGTGTTTGATTTTTAGCAAATAAAATACCAGCACAGAGCTTGATCATTAGCACTTAAGAAGGCATCAAAAGGCTTCGCTAATATTAAGTGTATTATCAAGGCTAATTGCTCCTTTCATTAGCTTGTTCACAAAGTTGTGTATTGCTATTCAATAGAATAATAATACTGCTTTTTCTATGATTGTTTATTGGTAGCTTAACAAATTAACAGAGAAATTAGGGTTTTTTTTCCCCGAAGACAAAGAAAAAAAACCCAAAAGATTGGAAAAAATGAAGACTGCAGAAATGAATAAGAAAGCACAATGAGTTGTGCAGTAGTGAAGCATTAGAGAGAGTTTCCTTTGCCATTCGGACGCTGAGTTCCTGAAAAGTGTCCTGGAGAATAAGATCCTTTAAGGAAGCAAAAGAATTATGGAGTTGTATGGCCTAGGAGATCAAGAGAGACTTCTCTGTGTGACCTTCAATCCAAAAGGACTTTTCAGCCTCCTTTTCCTTTTGTCTGAGTGGCAGCTCAGAAGTGTTCAGTTCTCAGGAGAAAGCACTTTCCCAAAGTCCAGAACTCTTTCTAGAAACATATGTGAGTCTCTCTCCCTTTCAGGCTTCCCTCTCACTAAGGATTCCTATGCATATGCTAAATATAAAGTGATTCTACTTCAGACTTTTTGGAGGATACTTTAAAAAAAACCCTAGCTTTAAATCTCCTCTGGTCATGGAATATGCTATTAACATGACAAAAGCCAACTTCATGTGTTATAAAATTATGCTTCACTGTGATTATTTAGCAATACAATCTGCCTGGAGAAGTGCATTTAAATTAGAGGAAGCCAAACAACACTTTAGGAAGAGTTGGGTGGTGTTGGGTTTGGGGTGATTTTTCTTTTTAATGGACTGAACCACCCACTAAAAGATTTCTGCTTTCTTGGATGATTCATTAGTGCTTCCTTCATTTTCCAATTTCTATGGGACCATCTGGCCCATCTTGGTAGAAAGGCATTTAGCTGTAAACATATTTTACAGTCTTTCTCAATTTAAAAGTAGTTGCCCAGCTGCTTCACAGAAACTGTCAGCAATTGGTAAACTCCTCCAAATTGCCAGCCCTCATTAGTAATCCAATCAGGATGTCATTTAAAATACTGCAAATCAGATTATGTTCCATTGGACAGGAATTGGAGTGACATGATGTGCTGGGTTATCTTATTTTGTGGCTGTGATTGCCTTTAATCCAGGAGACTCGTGCCCTTTCTTTCAAAGGGAGGGCACTCAGACTGAGACTGGCTCTCCCTATGCATGGATCTGCTCCTGTGTGTGTGTGCATTTCCCCCCCAAAAAGATTACTCTTCAGGTTTTGTCTGTCTCATTGAATCAAATTCAATGTCAGGCATCAGTAGCATGAGTTGTGTGCAGTATTGCCCATGCTTTTGAGCTCTTGTTTTGTCTGGTGTAGATTAATTAGCACTGTAAATTGGTATTTTCTGATGTGAGTGGATTTTAGATCTCCCTCCCTATTATATCTTCTGTACACTCAACCCCATATTTCTTCAACAGCTGGCAATGCTTTGCTGGGAATAGGATAGAAACGTGGAGGGAAGGAAGGAAGGCTGGCTCTTGGCTGCATCAATTACATTAGTACCTCATTTCTGTAGTTGTGAGACTCTCTGGGACAATATCCAGCTGGGAATATGGATAAGAACAGTCTCATTAAAAGGAGTTTCTTCACAGGGAAGATCTTTTCTCTTAGAGACCAAACCTTACAAGGACTTGGATGGATATGGAGTTCTGTATTTATTTCGAAGGCATCTCTAATGCTCAGCTAAATATGTGCTTAGAAACCATTTGACACTGAGATATTCACTCTCTGGACTCTCACACTTCCAGTAGTGTTAGATTTCCAAATGGGGCAGCTCATGCTAGTCAGCAGTGAGGGAGGGAAGTTGACATCCTGGTGTTGAACTGCAGATCTTCTAGGTGTGAGGTGTAAAGGGAAATGTTAACAGAATAGGGAAGTTTGTCTAGTCCTTATTTTAAAGAGAATTCCAGAAATAGTTAATAGGTTCTGACAGACAGGTCTAGACAGAGTAGATGAAAGAATCTTCCAGGTAATCATGCATTTGGGATCTATTCAGTTAAGAGGAGAGAGTGGAGGAGAGAGCCAGAAATTGTGTTAGGGGCTTGAAATCGTTAAAATCACATTTCACTAGTTTTGTCCAATGTCTAATTGAAGAGTAATAAAAATTTACTAAAACTGGATGTTTTAGTGGTATGAACAAATTAAAGTTTAGTGAGTAATTCCTACTCTTGGAAAATACTGTGAGAATAAATCTACTTTCTGACACACAAGAAAAGCATCTTCCAGTTCATTGTGCAATGCATTCACATCCTCCAAGCCATATTTTTGCTTAGCTTTAGGGAGGAAATTATGGAGTGCTCCAAGTGACAAGTATCCATTATCAGATGTTTGGTAGGGGTAATTTCCCTTAATTAAATCCATTGTTTATGGAGTCATTGGTGCTCAGCTAGCAGAAAGTTTGGAGATAACTCCTCTTCTCCTTGGCAGTTACATGGAATTATTTGAGTGTGTTTGGTGACTTTATTGAAAGCAGAGAGCTCTGCTGTTGCTGAATTTCATACATCTCTTCAGTTTTGTCTACTGTCAATGTGATCTGTGAAGAATCTAGCTTTTCAACTAAATCCCATAAGTTCAGTTCATTCCAGGCATAGTTTGAAGACTCATCCTACTGGATAATTACACATTTCATGGCATTTTCATGAGCCTTTGCTTCATAGCTTGTGGCTGTCTGTATTTCATAAGCTTTATAGCCCATGAAATAAAGAGGTTGTGTTGCAGTATATTCAGGAGCTTATAGAGATAACCTGAATGCTGATTTTTAGGAACTGAGATTTGAGAGGAGTGGCCTCCTTTTTCCTCTTGCAGGTGGCAGTCAGGAATGACTATTCTGAAGGGAATGGAGCTAGGCTAGTAAAAAGCATTTGCAAACCCCATTGGTTCCCAGTGGAGTCTCCTCTAATCTTCATGGAATTAGGAAGGAACTCTGTATAGCTCCATAGCAGAAAGGAGGTTGGGTAAGGTGGGGCTTGGTCTCTTCTCCCAGGTAATGAGTGATAGGACTCATGAAAAGGAAAAGGCTTACAAGTTGAGTGAGGGGAGGTTCAGATTGGATATTAGGCAGAATTACTTAGGCATTGGAGGTGCTGGAGTCACTTGTCTCTAGAAGAGTTAAGATGTAGCTATGTTGCTTGGGACCATGGTTTAGTGGTGAGCATGAGATGGTTGGACTCTATGGTCTCAGAGATCTTTTCCAACCATGATGATTCTATGATTCTATCCATTTTTTGTTGAGAGTGAGTCTGCTAAACCCAGAGTATTCAAGCAAAATAAAGAGTAATGCACAGCTGGAAAACTACTCTGTGGGGTAGGGATTGCATCAATGCACACCCAGTTATCAGAGAAGTAAGCAAAAGGGAAATGAAAAATGGTGCATGAAGGGAAGAGTGGGAAAAAAAAAGGAGGAAAATGCAATCCATCTCTCATCTCCAACAGATGAGCAGAGGAAGAGCTGCTGCCTGTTCTCAAGTGTGAGGAAACAGCTCCCACATCCATGTGAAGATTTCTGTTGTTCTGTCCTCTTCATCTTTAAATATTAGGCCTTCTTTTGTTTAACTATTTAGTACAGGGCAGTTATGGAATTTCTTTCCTGCTGGATTTGGGGATTGATCCTTTATTCAGATCTTCATGAATTATCCAGCAAGCTCTAGCAGTGCAGGAGCTCTTTGGACTGGTGATACTGCTGATTTGATTAACAGAAGTGCAAAAGAGAATGGACTATTGATATGCAGAAAGCCATAGTTTCAACCTCACACTGTGTCTGGCTATGGCTATGGCTAAAGCAATGGATCCATTGGATACACAGGGTATATTCCATAGCTCTGCCTTAGGCTCCCTGTGTGATTTTACTGCCATAAATGATTGCACAGTACACTAGGGGAAATCACAGGAATTTCATCTTTTCTTCCCTTTTTCCCTTTTGGTTTCTCTTCTCTCTATCACTCCACCTACACTAGCAGTAGGAAAATGAGATAAAAAGATCACTAAGATGATACTTTTACTTCAAAACCACTTTCTGTTCCAGTTGCCAATGTTTTACAGAGTAGGCATTATTTAGCCTTAAGAGTTCTTGATATTTTTAGAGTAAAACACACACACATTTACCTATACTTCTAGATTTATATACAGTTTCTTTAGCAGTCAATTTGCAGCAAAGCTTTTGTGGTTATATCAAAATCCTAGGACTTTTGTTTGACAAAGTGAAAGAAGGGGAAAGCTGATAGATCTGGAAAGTCTGATTCTCTTCAAGAGTTCTAAGAAAATGAAATACATGTTTCTAGTGCAATTTGGGTATTTATTTGTTTATTTGTTTCCCAGCCTAACCCTTGATTTGCTTTAGCTTTACTTCCAGATGGTTCACTTTGTATTTATAAATAGTATTTATGAGCCTATATTACAAACTTCTCTTTTGTTCTGGTCTGTATTTTTAAAAACAATACATTAAAAGTTAATATTAAAGAAAAATCTACAGGAGAACCATAATTTCTGAGTAAATCAAGTATCTGAAGTTAATTTAGTATGCAAGGTTTGGTTTGAACCTGTGACACTTTGGGAAAAATCTGCCTCTCCACTCTAGAGAAGAGGACATGCATTGATTTCCATGTTTTCCATTTTCCATACTGGACATTGATTTGCATTCCTAATAAGGCTATTAATAACAGAGGGAAAGGAAGGGAAATAGTCATCTGGGATGTCTGTAATAAGTAGGAATATCAGCCATTAACCACTGTGCCTGTAGCATGAAATTGTCTGTGGGTGCCCTCTTACTACATAAAAACTGTGAGAGTATGGCATGAAAGAGATTTTTGTGAAGTTTTTCCTGGTCTCCATAAAAATATTTACTTTAGATATTATTCATTTGTGTCCTAAGAAAGAGGAGAATCAAGAAACTTGAATTTAAAGGAGGTGTTTTTATTTCGAACGTTCTTCATTGGGAGAAAGAGGAGATGGTGTAAAGGTGCTGGGAACTGAAGGGTGAAGTGCACTGCAGTTACTGAGACCCTAGGAAAAAGATTCAATCAAGTTAATTTCATTTTCCCATTTGAAAAGGTTATATGTTGTACTGGCATGCATGCTTGGGAAAATCATTCACTCCTGAGCTAAGTGTCCAGGCATAAATCAGTTTGACATCTTCTGTCTCCATGGTTAGGAATGGCATTGAAAAGAAGGTAACATCATTTTGAAGCTAAAGAATCATGTAAAGCAGAGCAAGTGAGACAGTAAGGAGTCAAAAATGCTATTCATTGTGCAAACTTGGATATGAAAGGAGCCAGAGCTCAGAAAAGAATCTGAGAGAAAAGACACAATCCAGCATCAGAATTCTTTAAAGTCTGGTTGTGTCTACAGAATATGAATGAAAGAAACTGAGAGTGCTTTTTTTCTGATGATCAGGTGTTGCAGCTCTTGGAAATTCCATGTTTTTTCCCTGTTAACACACCATGTCAAGTGTATATTTAAATAGAAGTAATTGGAGATCAGGAAGATTCCTTTTACTCTTCCTTAACCTCATTGCCAAGTGCAGTGCTCCAGCCTTGGAAGGAGCTGCATATTGAAATCAGCAGGGTAAAAAGAACCAAACCAAGGAGACACCACTCCTCACATCCAGGGATGTCCCTGGTTTGTTAAAAAAGAGCCTTGGATAAGCAGATTTCTCAGGGAATTGAGAGTGCCCTAGCAAGCCTGGCCTCTAGCCTCTTCTTGTTCTCCTAGCTGGACACAGTGCCTCAGGATCTGTGCTTTTGTGAGCTTTAGTAGCTAGGGGTCATGGAATCCTTTGCTGGCTGCTGTTACCAAGGAAGCCTGGCATAGAGATTGCAGGAGCTGCCTGGGAAAGAACTAATGAGCAGTTAACTTGCTTTCAGCTCTAGGTGAGCAAAAAGTGTTTGTGTGAAATGTGAGGGTTCACCCCCACCAAAAACCTTGAGTGAAACCTTGATTAGGATTCTTTGATGTGGTTATCTAGCTGCTTTTTTGTGAAATCTCTTTCCAGAACTGGTGTTATTTATGTTGTTCTAACACATTGAACCTTACAAATGTTCAAATAAAAATATTTTCCTTTCAGGAAGACTGTAAAAGTGAGAATAAGGCTGAAAATAACCTTATCTTGGCTTCTAGTGTGTGTGTTTGCCTCAGGACAGGAGCAGTTATAGTTGAACAATTCTTGGCTGATGCTAGTCCACCCAACCCTTAAGAATCTGGATTCCTCCACTTTCTTAGCCAATTTAATTCCTTCTTAATCCTCTCAATGATAAGTTTCTCATAACATCTAGCTTCAACTTCATTCTTATTGTTACTTGCTTGCAGTTAAAACCTATGTTTGTACATCAGAGAGTAGTTGTGGGCACTTTCCTTCCTCATTACAGCTCAATTAATAAGTAGGATGTTTGTTCCTGGGGAAATCAGACTGAGGAAAACATGACTAGGTATTAAATCACATAGCTCTTTGGAATATTCTGATCTCTGATTGAGTTCTACTGATACTCAAGCACAGTGTAATGATCGAGAGGAAAGAACATTTTTATTTACAATATTCATTTTCAATGTGAGAGCAAGAAAAACAAGACAGGGTTTGAAGTGAAAGTGTGAAACATAATCTTGCCATGTTGATGGCACTGTGTGCTGTTGGCTGTTAAGCATAATTGTGATGGGGTTGGTCAATGAAACTGTGAGGCAATGCTGAATGAAATGAGCTGGCTCTATGCCAGCAGTGCCATCCTTCTACGTGGTATATGGATACACTGGGGTAGGATGCACATTTACATTGGGTAAATACCAATTTCACTCCTTTAATGGCCTAATCTATAAATCAGAGTCACTACATCTTTTCACCTCTGGATTATTGTCAGCTTCTCTGTATTATAATTGTACTCCATTGGTCATTTTTCTAATTAGATTAACATAATGGAAAAATTAATAATAGCTAACTATCAATGATCAAAATGTGCAATCCCTGAATCCCAGCATGGTGAGGGTTGGAAGGGACCTCTGGGGATCATCTAGTCCAACCTCCCTGCTCCAGCAGGCTCACCCACAGTATCATCACCTCCAGCTGGGCTTGGAATCTCTCCACACAAGGAGAGATTCCACAAGCTCTCTGGGCAGCCTGGGCCAGGGCTCTGGCACCTTCATCACCCTCCTTATGTTCAGATGGAACCTGCTGTGTTCCAGTTTGTGTCCATTGCTCCTTGGCCTGGCCCTGGGCACCCCTGAGCAGAGTCTGAAGGAGCAGAAATGATGCAATCACTTCCCAAATCCAAGGGCCCATAGCTGGAAAGTTCAACAGGGACATTTGCTATAAAGTTCTGAAACATCTCGACACATAGTTAATATCGTGTGGCTGGATTGCATTCAAGAGCAGTGCATTCTCCTTTACTGCTTAATAAATTTAAGGCAAACTAATCTGTTTAGTGCCTGCAGTGCAAAAATGATTTCATTCTTTATGTTGCTCATTTGCATTCATCGTTAGCAAAGCCCCTGTCCTTTTAAGTGCAAGAGGATGCTAATGATGTAACTAGTTAGGTGTATAATTGTGTACACCCTCCTAGAGGCACACTGCAGCAACAGTCTAATAGGAATATATATCACTGTTCCCCTTCTAACTTCTTAAATCATTATGAAAATATTACTCTGCAATATTTATTTTATTACTCTAATATTTTATCCATAATCATTATAATGATTATATATTTATTTTGCCTGTCTCTAACACAAAACCACACAAACTCCAGGTAAAGAAGGAATGAAAGGAGGTAGTCCTTGAATGGATCCATAAGTAGGGAAAATATATAAGAAGCAAGAAAAGCAAACCTAAAACTGGCATTCAGTTGCTTTTGTCTGTACCTGCAGTGTGCACTCTAGAGGAGCCTAATGACCAGTACCTCAAAGGAGGTTGGAGTGGATGTGGGTAGGTCTCTTCTCCAGGGTTAACAGTGAGAGGGAATGGCCTCAAGTTGCAGCAGGGGAGGTTTAGATTAGATATAAGGAGGAATTTCTTCCCTGCAAGGGTTGTTAAGTCTTGGCCCAGGCTGCCCAGGGAGGTGCTGGAGTCACCAGCCCTGGAGGGGTTTGAGAAACATGGAGATGCTCTGCTTATGGCCATGGGTTAGTGGCATGGGAGTGCTAGGGATGGTTGGACTTGATGAGCTTAGAGGTCTCTGCCAACCTGAATGATTCTGTGACTTTCCTAAGCATTGGTTTGCAGGTGAAAGCATTTAAAAGTCTTGGACCCCCCCCCAGAAATGTGCCTGCCAGGCAGTTACTCTACCTCCTGAGAGGAGAGTGGGGAGATGATTATTTTCTGCAGGCAAAAGGCAGTTTCAGTATTCACTCTCCAGCCTGAAGTAAACCAATTTAAAATGTCATCATGGCTATCAAGAGTGACTACTAGCAGGAAGATAGACAAATCTTGAAGGGGAGGGAAGGAAGAGGCAAGTTAGGAAAATGTAGAGTGTCCTAGTGTCAGCAAAATTGGAGTCTCCTTCCTGTTAGGCAATTTTAATCCCTGAGCAGATTTTCACAACAGGCAAAAAAAGAAATGAGTCATTTTCCTGGCTACAATAACCATCAACTTGGTGCAGAAGGAAAACAAAGAAATGAAGTGCTTAAGTGACCTTTGGAAAAGTAAAGCCTTAAAAGCCAAGTTACAATGCACGGCACTGGAGGTAATGGCAGCAAGAGTTCAGGTGCCTTTTTTTGTTAGCAATTCCATTAAATGTTAGTCAAACACTTGCCTGCCCAACTGATGTGCCAGTGCTGCAGAAGAGACTGCACTTAGCTGTGTTTCCTATCTTTGTGCTTATTGTACCAAGGTAAGAAGGAGAAGAAAAGGTCTCCAGGGAGACCTTCTTGCAGCCTTCCAGTACTTAAAGGGCATTTGCAAGAAAGATGGGGATGAACTATTTAGCAGAGCCTGTAGTGATAGGACAAGGGGAATGGTTTTAGACTAAAAGAGGGAGATTTAGACTGGCTATAAGGAAGCAATTCTTCGAAATGAGGGGCATGAGACACTGGCACAGGTTGCCCAGAGAGGTTGTAAATGCTCCATCCCCGGGGGTTTTCAAGGTCATGTTGTCTGGGGCCCTGAGCAACCTGATCTAGTTGAAGATGTCCCTGCTGACTGCAAAGGGGTCAGACTAGATGACCTTTAAAGATCACTTCCAACCTAAACTGTTCTATGATTCTACAAGATATCAGCTGTCCAAGTGTAAGGCACTTAGTGGAAAACACTTGCTTCAGAAGATGGAGGAGGGGAAAGCCCAGGGACAAATCAGGCTCTGGGGGGGTTATTCTGTCAGTGGTCTGTGGCATTATCCAGGTTTAATAAGAGCTTACCTGAACCCTTCTCAGGGAAAGGAAATTCTGGAGAAAGCCCAAGATTTTAAGAGGCTATCAAGGGACAGAGATTCAGTTGATCAAATGTCATGTCATGAACCTTACTCATTGCTAACAACATAAAACAAAGAAATCACTGCAGGACCAGCCAAAGAAGTGTTCTCATTACTCATTTTGTTCTGACTGAAGGGCTTTGTGTCTCGCTTGCAAGGAGCTGATCTCTTCTAAATGAAGTGTGCCACAGGTGTTGTGTGCTGTTCCTAGGCTTCCACAAGAAGAGGGGCTCCTGCACACCTCAAAGAACAGCTGCAGAAGAGCTGTGCTCCCAGCAGTCAGCAGGTTATCTTTACACTAAGAAAACTTACAACAGTAATGATATCTTTAGGACCAAGAGTCATTTATTGTCCTGAAACCCAGAGATTATCAGTGCTTCTGCAGCAAGAAAAAGCTCCTTCCCTGAGCAGGCATGTGGCTACAGGAAAGGCAGAATAGCAGAGTGATCAAAATCTGGAGGTAATACAATGCAAGGAGGAAGTTGGAACAGTTTGTCTTAGTTCTGTCATCCAACAATACTTCATAACCCAAAGGACCTGGTTTTAATCAGTGGGTCTGAAATGGAAATGAAGCAGATTCTGACAGCCTTTGATCAAAGGCAGAGAGAAGGCTGGAAAGCTCCTCAGATAAGTCTCTAAGGGAGCAGTCAGAGTTAGGCAGATAAACAGAACAAAAGTGAAATATATTCACATCCCCAATTTTGCTAAATTTAGCTTTGACAGAAGAACCCAGAGCTAGCCTTAAGCCAATGTAATTAACTGGTTAAGAAAGGAGCAGGGGGCTAAGAGTTTTTGGTGGCACTGCAAACCTGACTGACAAGGGGTGGGCTACAGAGATGACACCATCAAAGTGATTTTGGACCCTTTGATGGGTGCCAAGAGACACCCTTCCTAAATGGGTATTCAGTTCCTTACTGATTGATAATGCAGAAGAATCAGGTTAATACTTGCAGCTCTAAAACAACTGGTTAGAGATGCCTTAGGGTTCATGTAATCAGATGCTGACAGCTGTAGAGCTCTTTGGGTACTGTGGAGTGGAGGAAAACACATGTTTGGGTGTAAATGCCATTGCTGTTTTCTTTCCAGCAATGGACACCAATTCATTATTAGCTCGAAGTGCCAAGCTCAATGTGTTCCAGCAGTTGCCAGGAGAGTGGTTAACATTTGGCTTCATGAAAAGCTACCCAAGTTGTGTTTGCTTTTCCTAGACAGAGTACTGTTGTGCCTCTGAAAACACAGTAAATCTTCAGTTATTTTGATAGCCCTAAATTCTGAATGTTGTGCTCCAATCCTGAGGACAGTGGAAATATCCTCACTGATCTCATTAATCATTGGATTTTGACTTGATGTCTGCCTGAGGGATCTGAACAACTCAGAACTGGGAAGCAGTATCAATATAAAGTGTGTCTACTGGTACAGGATAATTTTATTGACTTGTAAAATGATTTAGGATGGGCCAATATTTTCACAGCTTGGAATTCTTTCCACTGAAGACAATGAAAGTTACAGGAGCCTCTGCCTACAGAAGTATCTCAATGTAGATGTAAAGCCTGTCCTGCAAACAGTAAAATTCTTCTCAATATTGTGTATTTCACTGCACTAAAAATATGCACTTTTGCAGGTTCATAAATGTTTGCAAGGCCAATAAAACATTTTAGTCATCAAATAAATATAAGTCTTGAAGATTCTTCTATCTCCTGCATTAAAGAAAGAAAAAAAGCATTGGATTCCCTTTTAAGGCAACAAGTGTGATGTGATTGAAACTGCCTGTTCAGAGTCTTTAGATTACCTTTCTTTTACTCTGGACAATCATTTTTCCCTGGCAGCTTGATCATAAACTACATATCTTTCCCTTTTCTCCTGTTACTCTCCATTTTCTTGAGTAACCCATAACTGCTTCTATATTTGTCTTGCAGAAGGCACAGGTCATCAACATGTGAGAGCTCCCTCTGGGGAATATTGCATATATATTTCATGTGGCTATCTCCAGTCCCCAACTCTCAAGCACACTGGCTTGTTTCCTTGTTTTAGAAATTCACTAATCTCTCTGTAAATACTTCTGCATTCTACCAAGGCACTGGATATTTGTTTAGATGATCTAGAGTGTGTTCTCTCTACAGACTTCCTTCAGTATTCTTTCAGGCATCAATGTTTCCTTCAATTAAATACTTCTTAAAAATACCTTTTGTAGAACAGAGCTACAGAAAATTAGATATAATTAGATAACCTGTTTAAAAGATTAACCATCTTGAGTGTAGAAGAAAAGGAAAGCTCAAGAAAGCTTGAGCTCAAAAATAGGAGGCAGCAGTGTGCCCACATTGCCAAGGAGGCCAACAGCATCCTGGCTTGGATCAGCAACAGCTTGGCCAACAGCACTAGGGCAGGGATTGTCCTCTTGGACTGGGCACTGGGGAGGCCACAGCTCCAATCCTGGGGTCAGCTTTGGGCTCCTCGCTCCTAGAAGGACATTGAGGTGCTGGAGTGTGTCCAGAGAAGGGCAAGGAAGCTGGGGAAGGCTCTAGAGCTCAAGTGTGCTGAGGAGCAGCTGAGGGCACTGGGCTTGGTTAGGCTGGAGAAGAGGAGGCTCAGGGGAGACTTTCTCACTCTCTACAGCTCCCTGAAAGGAGCTTGGAGTGAGGTGAGGGTTGGTCTCTTCTTTTAAGTGCCAGGATGAGAGGAAGCAGCCTCAAGTTGTGCCAGGGAAGGTGCTGGTTGGATATTAGGAACAACTGCCTAGTTTCTAGAACACCTGTATAACCAATTTGGTGTAAGAGATTAAACCTACTCCTTGGCAGCTCTTTGTCTTGAAAGAGCTCACTATATATGTTAGGATTACTTATCACTACTTTGTACAGCCAAGTCATTGTTTGCCTGCAGTTTTATCTCAATTTACAATATGTTGACTGTAGATTGTTTAGTACTAAACATCAGAGCTAGAAGAAATAAAAAAACCCAAATCATAGGCTGGGATTAGACTGGGGGATTTGTTCCCTGCCTTTATGTCCTAGAGAGTTAAGAGCAGTAAACAGAAGTGAGTTCAAAATAAATAAACAATCTCTACCCTGCAGCACCCTTGCTGCTTTTTTCCCATTTAAGAACATCTTTGCAGTTGGTTCATAAAACTAACATGGTGCAAGAGCCACACAACATTTAATTAGTGGGACTGGTGGATGGAACTGATTCTGTTCTCAGTTTCATTAAACTTCATATTCAGTGAGATGATCAGAATATCAAGTTGTGTTCCCCAAACTCCTTTGGGGAGGAGAGGCCCTGCAGACAGTGTCTAAAGGGTCACCACAGAGAAGCAATCTTGAACTTTCTACATAAGCCATCAGATCTCCAGGGGAAAACTGTCAGGGTGGCACCTCAGGAAAAGCTGGAAATCCTCAGTATGATCTTAGGATCATAGAAATTGAAGATCATGAAACATTTTCCTGTAGAAACTACTTTTTTTCTCACCTTCTGAGAATGTGTTTTAATTTTTAATTGAGCCCCTTTTCCAGCTGTCATCCCCAGCATTCCTCCATGCTCAGCTGTTGTCTCCGAAATGGCTAGAGAATGCTCTTTCACTATTTAGCACTAATTAATTTTGTTAATTAAATGTCACCCTGCTTTCTTCCTTATTAGAGTTTTTGTACCAAAATGGTTCCCAGGACATTTCTGCTAAAACCACTGAAGATTAAAAAGAAAAAGATGGAAATTGAAAGCGCAAGCACTGGAGAGTTCATTAAGTGCATTGTAAGCCTTGCCAATGGCTCTTGACAGGCAGGCTGGGGACTGGCAGCCCCTTTCCTCCAAGGCTGAGTTAATAGGCTAGCCATTCATGGCAGATGTGTTGGTGCTGGGCAGGAGCATCACCGAGTGCTCAACTCCAAAACCAGTGGCAACATCTAATCCTGTGCTGCAGTTTCTCATTATAGAGATTCCATTGTCTGGGCAATTCCCTCTGTTACTGACATCAAGGCAGGGGATGAACATCTTGTTGTTTCTCCTTGCCTTTTGAGATCTCAGGGAGCACGTGCCTGTGGGAAGAGCAGCAGAAAGGCAGGCTTTGTCTTTCTCCAATATATTGACAGCTCAGCCATCCATTAATTAAAAAAAAGGCTTGGATTGCTGATGTGTCTATGTGGGAGCTGGCAAGCAGCCACCTAAAGATAAATAGTGCTTTTTGAACCCCTGTTGTCTGGGGCAGAGCATAATGCATATGTTCACGTGCTCTTTTGCAGTGCTGAAAGGTCTCCCTGCTTTTGGCTGGCATGATCCCCAAGTACAGGGCAATTGTATTAAGTAACAGAGAAAGCTGCCAGTGAGGATTGTAGTCCAGGATATTATCAGGAGAAACATGCAATCTGCATTGATTTCTTGACAGTGTCATTAATAACAAAGCCAGGGTTTCCTATAAGTCCCTGAAGTTTTTAGTCAGCACATTCAGTTAATTCCTCTTATTGTCATTCATCCTTCTCTGAAGGCTTTTAGGGGAGCAGGGAGAGACAGAGAGACCAAATGCACCTGGTTGTGTTTCAGTGGCTTGGTTCTGCTTAGCCTTTCCCAGCTGCATGGGCAGGTGAGTTCTGTCTGTGCCCAGGGCAGGAGGACATCTGCAGGGCTTTGTGAAAGGTTCCAGTGACAGCAGAAAGAAGCTGAGTATTCCTGTCAGCTTTCAGGGCAACTGGATGCAGGCATCAGTGTTTGACTCAGTCCCCTGATGGCCTGCTTTGTCAAAGATGATGTGGCTAGGAGTTAGAAATTACACTTGTGGCACTTCCCTAAATATCAAGTTCAGCCTCAGCTAACTATTTGCAGACAGCATCTGGAAATGGTTAGAAAGAGTTATACCCACAACTGGGGTTTATAGAGTTTAGCTCTCTAAAACATTATAATTCAACAGGAAGCCTCCCTTTCTCCATGGGCTCTTCCCCCCTCAGTACATCAAGATCTTGTGAGGGGAAGAAAAAAACCTCTCTTGCAAATAAATATGGTAAAGAGGCAAGCTGGGATTTAATGTAGATTTTGCTTCTTGAACTTTCTAACATTTAAATATTCATGCACAGAGTCCTGTGATTGCTAATCCTGTTGTGTTGGTTTAGTTTATTGTATTATTTAATGCATTTTGTGTAAGACCTCTCTTGCCTGGCTCTATAGGAGTAACAGTTCCCAGGGACTATTTAGGGGATAGAAAGAAGACCAGTGGGAGTGTTTTCTAATTCCAGGGAAAAACTGAGACAAATAGGAGACAGTCAGTCTCCGGGTAGGCTGTAACTTAAAATGTATATTGTCATATAAACATATACATTGATCTTAGGTAAAAAAGCATAATTCTTGTAATAGATGTATCAAGTGGATTCTTGTGTCTGCTGGTGCATATTCTAGTCTTTAACTATTAGCTGTTGAGGATCTGCTGGTCTTCAAGCTGCTTTCATTGCCCACCTGCATACTTGCATAGAGCTAGCTTCTTCACACTTCAGAGAGCTCCTTTGCTTGAGGAAGGAGGTAGTGCAGGTCAGCCACTACTAACCAGTGCATCTCCTTGCCATGCTGGCACAAGATGGAATGCTTTTGTTCTGCAGGTTTTAGTGCTGTCTCTCAAATGTCCAAATCTGGCTACATCAGTCCCTGACTTCCTTATTATCTTCTAGAAACATATATATATATATATATGGGTGTGTGTGTATATATATGTGTGTGTGTATATATAAGTGTATATATGTATATAAGTCTCTATATATGTATATATAGACTTGTTCTATAAACAAGTATATATTTATAAGTATGACTATATCTATGTATATATATAAGTACATATATAACTACATATATACTTGTTCTATAAACAAGTGTATGTATATATAAGTGTAATTTTATTGGCACCCCTGAAAAAATGCAGGAAAAAAAACCCTGTCCCACTAAATCACAAACCAGCTGGCTAATGGTTTTCAGTCATGAATAATAATAATAGGAAAAAAAGCCAATCTATTGTTCATCCCCTCAACTTCTCTCTGGCTTCTAGTTACAGCATCTTTGGGAAATGGCTTAGAAATAAACTAAAGAATGGGGACTATTAAGTTAATCTTCCTGCACTGCCAAAAGTGTCCAGTCAATGCTGTAATAGTAATAATAAGACTAATAATAGCCTTTATCCCTGACACTGACATGCTGGGAATATTGAACATCACCAACTCCAAACAGCTCAGCTGCAAAACCACAGGTGTTTGAGAGGAACTGCTTGCTAGACACAGGAGAAAATGAGGTTGCCTGTGTGGCTAGACAAGAGGAGTATCATAACCTGCTCTTGGGAACAGGCTGTCATCAATTACCTCTCTCCTGTACGGGTCAGCGTGGGGGTAGGGAAGGCAAAGCCACCTCTGTAGCAAGCAAGATCTAAACCTCTATCATGTCATTGATCCACCCCCCAAATGCCCTTTCCTGCAAGGTCTAAATACAGTTATTTCTCTGACTTCTCCCTGTTAGATCTTGTACATGGTCTAACAGGGCCAGAGTCAGCATCTCTGGTGCAATAGATGCTGTACCTGTGCTGTTGGCTTTGATTCAGCAAGTTTAACTCAATTGCAATCATGTTCCAACTGAAATGCCAGGGAGCTTTTCAGCCCAGGGGGCTGTGACAGCAGATTTAACTTGTAGGAACATCTTACTACCTGAAAGAGAGAGCACAAAATTAAGAGGGAAAGCTAAGCAAGATTGAAGATCAAAATATAAACATCAGGAAATCATTTTAGAGCTTGCTGGAGACTGGCCAAAGTGAGGAAGTGTGAAACAGGGAATGAAAATGAAACAGGGGGAAAAAATCACTGGGGTTGTAGGAAAGGAAGTGGGGAAATATGGCACGTGTTATGGGCATGTCTGAAAACACAATCCTGTCTGCAGAGATGTGAGGGAAGGAAGAAAACAGCAACCCCTTGGGTTGTGACATTCCTCTACATCCAAAATCTGGGGCATTTGAGGGATCTTGTAAATCGAACAGAGCACTGAAAAAAAAAATCATTTTAACAGCTTCTGCAAATGGCAACACTTTTATCCTAAAACTGGGACTTGGCTAGAAAACTCTTGTGTCTGAATATAAGGGATACTGTGAGGAAAAGCTTAGCAGATCTGAAAAGACAATAAAAGGCAAAGTAAAAGAGTGGGGTTAAATGAGAACAGGAAAAACTTTGCCTGGATGGTCAATGTCCCATTGATTCTCCAGTCACTCCCAGAAAGGTTAAATCTTCCCAATCCCAGGGACAGCAGTAGCAGATCAAGGCAGCACTCCCACAGATATGGAACAGGTCTATAAATTAATATCTCTATATACACAGCTCTGCCAAATCTGAGTGACATTGATTAGGTGGCTGGCAGTTGGATAGTTGGTAGTAAAAAATTGATAGGAAGCTTCAGTGAAGGTGCAGGACATGATCAGTGCAGGCTTAGTAAAGGGCAATTTGAAATGGGAGAAAAGATCAAGCACTCCCATTGCAGAGCTCACAGCACTGGCAATCAGGAGCAGAGAGTCTGAGCCACTGAGCACTGGCCTTTCTTCTCATTCAAATCCTGGGTGATTCCAGGAGTTGGAGCAATTCCTTGTGACCACTGTCCTACTGACTTGTGTTTCACCTGCACACATGGAGATGCTTGCTGTTTGCTGCTCTAGCAGTTTTTGTGGGGTTAATACAATCTGTGTAGCCATGCTTCAGAAATGAAGTTAGCTGATAACATGATTTGCAGGCAGAGATTATTTTCTTTTCTGGGAAATTAAAAGGCTTAGTGAAAACCTATAATTTAAGAAGAAATTAAAAGCCCCAAACAATTCTGAGCTACCACTACCTTCTCTGAGTAGCTGGGGGTGACTTTCAAAGTCATGGTAATGGAACAAGATCTGTTCCCTTTCACTGACTTGAAGGCAATATTTATACTTGCAAGGCATGGTAAACTAATATGAATTATACTCTTCTTCCTCCATACCTTTCATGTTTCCTCTCTTTATTTTGATATACCACATTTATTGCTTCTGCAAATAGAGATATATATTGAGTCATATGCAGTCACTTTGGTACTGAGGCCTGTATTTAGAGATCTAGTCTCTTGAAGGCTTTCCAGGAAACTGGTGAAAGCCATTGGTTTGGAAAAGTAAAACATATTTAATGGGGTCTGCCTCTAAGACCTAAGAACTAGTTGGGTGCAAAACCAGGTAAACTGTGCAAAGAGAACAAAAAAATAAACTTGTGAAAAAAATGAGCCAGTTGAGCTGTGCCATGTTTTGTGTGACTTACAATCCATCATCTCTGGGTTTAACATCTTTAGAGCAGTTTGGTTCACATTCTTCAGGAGGGAAGGAAAACTGAGATGTTGACATAGCTGCTGGAATATTTATGTACAGTTACAAAATTAGGGACTAACACAGTGATAGGCTGCAGGCTGTTATGTGCTCAGATTCACTCTCAACATTCAGCTCTTTGCTTTCACTCTGTGGATATTCCTTTGTATGGGAGAGAGAAGTGAGTTGAGGAGCTGTGGCCTCACCAGTGCCCTAGTCCTGCTGCCACACTAGTGCTGATCCAAGCCAGGATGCTGTTGGCTTGCTTGGCCACCTGGGCACCCTGCTGCCACTCTGAACTCTCACACCTAATCCTCTATGGCTCTTCCACAATACCCATAGGCAAGCATTCAGACATCAGTTGGACTCCAGGATCTTAGAGATCTTTTCCAATCTTACTGATTCCCTGCAAGGCTTTGCAGGTTGCATCCCCCATTTCATTTTTTGGTGGAACTGCAGAGGGTAATGACCAAAGCTACCTGGGAGAAAACAGCAAGTTGTTCTTTTTTTCTCACACCAAAGATCAATAATAATAAATCTGAGCTGTTGAAATGTTGTATATAGAAGTGTCAGGGTTTTCTGTTGTAATCATTAAGTTGAACCATTTCTGGAGTCTAATCTTCAGTGCACAGGGTTGCATACAAAGCATCTTCTCCTGCAAACTTCTGCTCAGGTTATTAAACTCATCAAAACAAATTACACCTTTTCAGATTTTACTGAAAAGTCAATTCTCCTGCCAGGCTCCAATAAAACTTTGATGGCTCAGATTTTGTCTAGCCAGGAAGGCTGTGCTGGGTCAGGTAGTTTTGGGGGATAGCAGATGTACTTTTCTTCCCCACTGCTCATTTCAATGTAGTGTTAAGATTTACCTAGAGAGAGTTAGTAAAAAGAAATGGCAGGCAGCACAAGAAATCTAGGGTTAGGGTTAGGATGATACTCAGAACAGTGAAGAGGACTTTGGTGCTTCAGTCTCATTAATGTTTCTTCCTATCAGTGATCATAAATGAATTTGGTTTAATTGAATATGGTTTAATTGTCAGAGCAAGTTTGGTTTGTGATTCAAACAATACTTACATAAGGAATGTGTAGTTTCCAAAGAAACTATTATATTAAAGAAAAGAAATAATAGTGTCTTGGTGTCTACTCTGACAAACCACTGGCTCCCAGGAGACCTTCTTGTGGCCTTCCAAGATCTGCAGGGAGCTACAAGAGGGCTTGTGAAAGGACTTGTTAGGCTGTTAGGCAGTGCTAGGACTAGGGGAATGGATCCAAGCTTGAGGAGGGGAGATTTAGGTTGGCTGTTAGGCAGAAGTTGTTCCCCAGGAGGGTGCTGAGCCACTGTGCCAGGTTGCCCAGAGAGGTGGTGGCAGCCCCAGCCCTGGCAGTGTTGGGCCTGGGAGCAAGCTGCTCTAGTGCCAGGTGTCCATGCCCAGGGCACTAGAGGAGCTGGAAGGTCCCTTCCAACCCTGACAATTCTGTGATTATGCACTTTGAAGCAAGCATTCAATGAATTGGAACATACCTCCCCCCAGAAATAATACCTCCTAAATACACACAAACCTGTTCCTCAGTATCAGAACAAGGATGCCTACTGACATGGTTGCTGCTATATTTTACAGGCACTCAATAAGTTGGTTTAGAAACTCTGAGGAGCTGAGAGGAAAGGGCAGTGCAAACTCTCATTTCCTCCTGAGCTACTTTGGCACCAGCAAAGTTCTCAGCAGCCATGTGTTTTGCTTTCTCAGTTCACTGCTAACTCCATTTGTCAAAGAAATGTCAAATGTACAAACCCAAAACCCACAAAATGTTTGACCTGAGGATTCTTTAAGCCAATTTCAGAAAACAATTTTGATCATAACATTTTACAGGGTTTATTCCAATTTATTTGTTTTTTTGTTTTTTTTTTTAGCAAAACTGCATGGAAATATTTCCTCTTTTCATTTAGCATCTAAAGGCCTCTTTATGCTTGTTGTTAGCTGCAGTACACCACTGTCATGCTAGTCAAAATAAGGAACAAATTCAAAGCAGCAGAAGAAAGATAATTAATAGTGAACAATAGCCATCCTGGAGAATAAAGAAAATAAGAGCTGACAAACTACACACAAATCTGAGAACAACAAAAAAAAAATCCATAAATCAAGGATGTTAATTGTTATTTCCTCCACTTGTTAAGATGAAAGATGACACTGTGTAGGCATTTTCTCAGCATGATCTCTCCTAAACAGATGTCCAATGCCTTGGGTAAACCTGTACAAACTGAGGAGGATCTACTGACTGCATCATTAGTCTTCTTCTGATTTTCAAGCCAGGGATGCTGAAGAACAAATTAGTCAACTGATCCTTGCCAAAGTCAAGTTTTATTAAGGGAAAGCATTTGTTGCACGAGTGTTCTTGGTAGAACAAAAGCCCAAGGAAGAAATAGTTTTGTAATATCACATTTGAATAATGATTTGCAAACTTCCCATGCCTCTTGCTGTGTCCAAGCCATGCTGCACATTCATCTTGCCTCTAAGAGATGCACTTGCAGTATGGTAAACATATGAATATGCCTGAGGATAGAAGAGGTGCTATTCCAGTAAAATCCCATCTTTTCCCAGCATCATTTTTCACATGTGCTCTACTCAACACTCTTTTCTTGCCTACACCTAATAAAAGAAGAGAAATGAATCCCCAGGTCACTCCTAGGTGAATTCTCAGCTCTAACAAGCCTGCAGGTAATGGCAAACAGCAAATCCACTTTTGATTTCACAAGGCAATGCCTGAAAACAGACTGATACCAATCATAATGTTTTTCTCCTAAAAATACATAGAATTAACATGTTCTTCAGCATGCTTCATTTTTACTGAAGCTTAGTCTCTTTACAGGATTTGAAAAGTGTCATTTAAATAACAGAAAGAAGGAAAAAAAAGTGTTTAGGGATAACCTGTCTGAAAAGTGGGGGACTGCAAAATGAAATCAAGAAAAGAATAATTCAGACTTGTAGCAGGGAAAAAAAATCCTGGCATTTGAATAATCATTCAGTGGAAAATGGTCATGGAAAAATACTTAAAGGAAGATAGACAATTTAGTCTCCTGTTTGTGTATTTCTAATCAAAATAATATCTGGAAAATTGAACTCAGGAACTAATTATGCATAAAAGGTCTGGATTAGATCAGCTCAGCATTTCTGCATCTCTACTATCTCTGTGCATACTTTCTATGAACACACACAAGAATGAATTGCCAGAAACTAATTATCAAGGAAATAAGTGGCCTTAAGAGAAACATTTACAGCTGTATGGAAAATAGGCTGAAAATAAGGCTGGCTATTGTTTTATTGTCATTATTCAGATTTTCTCGTCTATGAGACAACATAAAAAATTGAGGACTAAAATAAAGCACTTTTTGTCCAAAAAAAAGCCCAGAGAGAATTTCTCCCCAAAGCCACACTGGAGGCAATGCTGTTGCAAAGATGCAGGTGACCACAGAAGTGACTTAGCACTGCAGCATCACTGCTTCAGAACTGACACTGAAGAGGAGCTGCATCTTACCCCCAGAGATCTGACCCTAATGGCTCTAATAGGCATTCAGCCTGAGCACAGACTGAATCAAACCAGAGGGACAAACCCAGCAATCAGAGAATCAGTAAGGCTGGAAAAGACCTCTAAGATCAGGGAGTCCAACTGTTAACCTAGCACTGTCAAGTCACCACTGAAGCATCTCACCCAGTGCCATGTCTGTGTGGCTTTGTGAGCCCCTCCAGGGATGGTGACTCCACCACTGCCCTGGGCAGCCTCTTGCCATGCTTAGCCACTCTTGAAGGGAAGAAATTGTTCCTAATATCCAACCTAAACATCCCTGGCACTACTTGAAGCCATGTCCTCTTGTCCTATCAATAGTCACCTAGGAGAAGAAACCAACTCCCATCTCACTCCAAGCTCCTTTCAGGGAGTTGTAAGAGTGAGAAGGTCTCCCCTGAGCCTCCTTTTCTCCAGGCTAACCAACCCCAGTTCTTACAGCTGCTCCTCACAAGATTTGTGCTCTAGAGCCTTCCCCAGCTTCCTTGCCCTTCTCTGCACACACTCCAGCACCTCAATGTCCTTCTGGGAGTGAGGAGCCCCAAACTGAACCCAGTATTCCAGGTGCATGTGAGTAATATTCAAGGTGGATGAGGAATATCTTCATGACAGAAAAATTAAGGCATCTTTTTCCTGGTCCTAATGAGTTCAGTAGCAGTTTGGCCACTGGCTCCAAGCCCAGTGGTATGTTGCCATAAGCCTCCAGCTCCCAGGCAGTTCAGATCTTCCTCCCTCATCCTCTTCACACCCTTTCTAGGCTTTCTCTGTGCACCTTCTCCTGTTCCAAAATGACTGTATTTTCCCCCAACACAGTTGCTGAGTTCTTTGCCTTGCACTGGAGGTCACAATCTGCTAAGCAAGTTCAATAGGCACAGCAGTTTGTTGTTCTCTTTTCCTTTCTAAATAATATCCTGAAGTACAAAGTCTGTTACCCTTTGCTTGTGTGGTGAAAGTGCTTTAGAGCTATTCTGATTTTCCCAAACAGCAGTTCCTTCCTAAACACACTGACATTATAAATATTAATGAAAGCAGGTTTGATTAGCAATTTCATTAGCTCTGCAAAGACAGCAGAATAGCTAAATGTCAACATTTAACTTTAGCTCCCTAGGTGTGTGAGTTAAAAATAACATTTGAAAAAAAAATCATAATTACCAAAAAACTAATGCTCATTAATTGAATAAAAAAGAGTAGTGGTTGTTTCCATCTCTTTGGCCTATTTCACATTTTCTAGTAGCAAATTAATATTAATTGGGTAACAAGACCAAATATCTTGCCTGGAGCATTTGGAATATTCAATATGGTTGTGAAATGACTATATTTGGGTGCAGAGAGTCTACAAGGAAAATAGGAGGAAGCATTGTTACCCTAATGAGTGCTTTAGTAACATGAAAAAAATAGGTATTTTTGGTAGTCTTCACATCTGGGCATCCAGTAAATACTGAAGGTGATGTGACTGATCATATAGAAAGATAAATGGAATGATACTCATTGTTCATGAGGATGTCTTTGGTTAGCACTGCCCATGGGAAGCAAAAACTGGAAGCTTTTCTCTACCAGCAGTTGCTTTTCTGTTTGTGTGGTATAACACCTACCTCCTTTTGAGTCCCATTCTCTTCTAAACCCAAGTAATAAATGGAGGCAATTTGGGGCTAAGCTGACCTGAATTTGTGAATATGATTTGTCTACAGTAGCTGGAAGTCCATGTATGTTCTAAAATACAATCACCAGATATAGGTTCTAAAATCCAATAGGTTCTAAAACACAATAACCAGATAGACTCCAAGTATAACCTAGCAGAAAGTGTGTACAAGTTTGCCATCAAAGTGCTTCCAAAGAACTTGAGAATCTCACTCTTTGCTAACTACAAAGTCTAGTTTTCCAAGCTGAGATTAATATTCATTAATACTCTCATGCAAAATATTTCTTTAGTAGTTGAGTTATTATTGTTACTCTCACCTACATGACTTGGATTCTCCTGTGTCAAGTGTGTGTTTGAAAATGTGAGCAAAGAATGATTTCTGGCTCTGGCAGGGGGGTTGGACTAGATGATCTTTCTAGGTCCCTTCCAACCCCTAATATTCTATGATTCTATGACTGTGCTGCCTAGTGCTGAAGGAAGTGGAGCTGAGTAAACAGCACATTTCACTGGAGCTCGGGGCTTTCTCCTCGAGTGTAAATTTAGTAATGCCAGATTGCAGGGGTTTTTAGCTCAGATTGCCACCCAGAACTGGGCCCCTGATGACAGGAGGAGCCTCCCAAGAGTGACAAAAATGCCTGATGCCAAAGAAGTGCAGACAAGAACACCAGAATGTCTAATTTCATATTCAGGTCCTCCCTGAAACAGTACCTGGTTGCTATGCCTCTGGGCAGCACAACAAAACTCTCTGCACAGCATCCTGCTGGAAATGACTCTTACAGTAACTTGATTAAATATCGAACTCCAGCAAAACTTAACAGAGACATCAGGACCCTCATTTTCCGTGGATTCACAGGCTCTGGGTGCTAAACACTGATGGCTAGGCTGCCCAGACATTTTGCCACAGGCCCAAATGACTTGCTCTGGTTAGAATCCTAGAATCCTAGAATGGTTTGGGTTGGAAGGGAGCTCTGGAGGTCATCTAGTCCAACCCCCCTGCAGTGGGCAGGGACATCCCCAACTAGAGCAGCTTGCCCAGAGCCCTGGCAAGCCTCACCTGCAATGCCTCCAGGGATGGGAACTCAACCACCTCCCTGGGCAACCTGGGCCAGTGTTCCACCACCCTCATGGGGAGGAACTTCTTTCTAATATCCAGTTTAAATCTACTCTTCTCCAGTTTAAAACCATTGCCCCTTGTCCTTTCACTGCAGGCCTTTGCAAACAGGCCCTCTGCAGCCTGCTTGGAAGTTCCCTTTAGGTACTGGAAAGTCACTATTAGGTCCCCTGAAGCCTTCTCTTCTCCAGGCTGGTTAGAGCAAGTCCAGCAGAGGCTACAGTGATGATTAGGGGCTGAGGAAAGGCTGAGGGAGCTGGGCTTGTTTAGCTTGGTTGAGAGGGGACATTCTCAATGGATAGGAGGAGCTGAAGGGAGGGTGCCAAGAGGATGGAGCCAGGCAATGAGACATGACACTACAGGCAGAAACTGGAACACAGGCACTTCCACCTAAAGATAAGGAAGAACTTCTTCACTGTGAGGATGCCAGAGCCCTGGCCCAGGCTGCTCAGAGAGGTTGTGGGGATTCCAACCCCACCTGGACACAATCCTGAGTAAGATGCTGTGGGGGACCCTGCTTTAGCCTGGGGATTGGACTGCAGCTCAGGGATAAAGATAGTTGCTTCAGCTGAGGTTACCTCCTGAGATTTATGGGCAAGTTATTCTGAAACAGTTTTATGAGCCACTTTTTTTCATGAAACATAGGTAAGACATAGATAATTACAGCAGGTGTTTCCTCCATGGATTACTCATGAAACATAGATAGGATATAGATAATCACAGCAGGAGTTTTCTCCATAGATTAAGCATAATCTCAATTTCATTGTCTCAAAAAGCAACATAGCAGATCTAGTTGTTGTCTACTTTCACTCTACAGCAGGGAAAAATGGGAGCAAAAGTACAGAAAGATGATTTTCAGGGCCCCCCAAAACCAGAAGCCATTAGGTAGAAGAACCTGAAAGTTGTGAGTGTGCAAATCTTGTAAGCTCACCCACGCTCAGCCTTCTTTGCTTACAAAGCTAGGAGGAACAGATGACAGCTGCTCAGAGTCAGGGTGGGAACTGATGAGTAGGGTAGAAAAGCAAAGGAAGTAGTAAAAGACATCTTCTTCTCCAAGTACCTACCCCCATGCGGAGGAGGCTGTCAGCTGGCACCCATCAGGACAGAAACCCTGGCAGCAAACACCAAGAAATCCCAGAGGGAACTTAGGAATACTTCAAAGACACCAAAGGAAGTTCACAGTTAGCTAGCAGTAGGCAGACCTCAAAAGTGTAGCATGACAGAAATGTGAAATAGATTTTCTGTGAGTAAACAATCCAAAGGTTTAAACTGCTTTTTTTTTCTGCAGCTTCTTAGAATAGTTAATTTGTTGTCAGAGAGTCTCTGATGAAAAGCTTATGCTAATGAATTTTAGCCTATATGGTATCCATCAGCCATTCATTAACTATTGCCTTTTAGAAGCTGTGCTTTGCCTTTCAAATCAGGTGCTGTCATTTTTGCTTCCCAAAAAAAAACCAACCCCAAAACCCCAACATTATCAAATGCTAACAATTCAGTTTTTCTGTGCATGTTTAACTCTTCATGAGGGATCCAGGTATGAATACAGGGAACAGCAATCCTTCAACCATTTATGCACACAGCATCTTAATAGCCCAGCTGTTCATGAATAGTAAATAAAAAGCAGCAAAGCCCCTGAATGAATGGAGCAGCTGCTCAGAATGCAGAGGAATGTTTGCAAACACCATTCTGAAGTGTGCAATCAGCCCTGGTTCAGAGGGAAAACTTGGATAGCCAACAACAAGTTGGAATAAGCAACTGAGCATGTCAACAGTGTTATCTAGTCTGGCCAAACTTTGAAACCATTCAGCTGGAACAGAAATTTCCTGTTTGTCTGTGATTGTATCTTACTCCCAAGTGGATCAAAACTAGAGCAGGAAAAATGCTCTGAGGTTTAGGTTGTTGTGTCTATGTGAGGACCCAGAGCTCTGCACACACTCAGGTGACTTCCTTTGGGGTTGCTGGGGTAATAAAGCCCACAGTGTAGGCCCATAGCAGAATAGACATGTGTGAGCCTAGACACAGAGCAAAATTACCACCTTCCTGGCCTACCAATGTCTAACAGGCCAAGTAACTACCTATATAAATGCATGGCTTTGGCTCAGTAATTGTGTCGTTTTATCATTTTAAATTCCTGTTGTCACACTGAAATCAGCTCCCATTGAGCCTACAAGCCAAACTCAGGCTGCTGTAGCCTGGAATTCATCCTCATGCCTTGTATGGTTTATGGAAATACCTTGAGTCTGGAATATCAAGGGCATTTTTTCTATGCAGACATACAAATAGCATCACACTTGCTGTCATTTTTTTATTAGTTTAAAGATCTATAGTCCCATTCCTGTTGTGACTAAGAAAGCCCTAAAATTTCCAGCTGTCTATGGGAAATGAGCTGACTTCCATGCCATTCTCTCTAGGGTTTTTTTTTTATTTGCCTTTACTACCCTTCCAAACTTCCTCTGTTGAAATAGAAATGTACAAAATGTTCCTTTTGGCTCCATGTTCTCTGCAGTGTAAGGTGTTCCAGTGGATACCTTGTTTATTCATAGTGATCTCACATCCTCTCTCACTCATCTTGGCTGGCCATATTAGAGCCTTTCAGCAGGACAGAGTCAAAACCAATCTTGTAACAAAGCACTTTGAAACCACTTCCCATCACTGTGCTAATGAAACCAATGGGGAGGCTGGCAGTTTATGCTCACAAAGAGCAATGGCACCTAGAAGTTAGGAAGGTTCTCCTCCAGCATCTGTGGAGTTTGGGCTGCTGCTTGGATGATTCAGGAGCAGTCAGTGAGCTAAAGCCACCCCTTTGGTGATGCCACCCTAGCACAAGGCCTCCCACATGGCAGGACTCCCTTGGGAGGGATGCAAAGGGAGGGCATGGAGCAGGATTTAGCTCTGCAGAGTCAAGGATGGGACCAGGGCTAAACCACAGCACTAAGAAGCAAAAGCTCTTGCCTTCATTCCAGAATCTTCAGTTAGGCCACTCTAGAAGTTTCCTGATAGAGGTGAAATGCTGAGCAGCATTAGCTTTCAGGATGCTCCTTCACAACTCCATGAGGACAAGCAGCTTTGCTGAGATTGGTAAGGGCTTCTTTAGGGATATTCCCATAGAAAATGCAAGAGAAGGAGGTTATTCTACCCTATGATCTCACATAGGGGGAAAGTTTAGATCTGATGCTGCATATTTGGTCTGTGTGTGTGACAATGCTTTGCACACTTAAAAACACATAAAACAGCTCCCACAATTTCAGCTGTTCCCTTTGGTTTCATGTTTGCTACATCTAATGCTTGGCTTCTGTAGCTTAATTAGAAGATGCTGAGTATTATGACAATGAATGGTCAAAACCCATGCCATTTATTAGCTTGCCCTCTCATTTGAAAATCCCCCCTGCTGTGTTTTTAAATGAAAATGAATGATTATAGCATGACCAGCCATAAAGCTCTTTCCCCCCAAGCACCATGTCATGAAAGGGCATATGCACAGAGCTAAGTGTCTAAAATGAGATCTTTATGGGCAGCTCAGACACTGAGAACAATGGACTGAGAGTGGTCACTAATGACATTGTTAATGATAGATACCATTACCTTAGAACAGATGTCAAAGTGAAATAGCATTAGAGCCTTCAAGATGGACTGCCTTGTCCTTGGCAGCAAATCTGTTAAGGTGGCTTGCAAGAACCAAGCAGTGGGCTGTGTCTTTTCTGTCTTTTGCTGAAATGCAAACCATTCTCTGCATTTGGAAATCATTTACCTGCAAAAGGGTTTGAGTAAGAACAAATTGTGTGAGGGGAAAAAGTAGGTGGGGAAGTAAACAGAAAAGATCAGACAGAAAAGCAGGAAGATCATGTGTATTAAAGAAAAGAATTCTGACTAAACAAAGACAATATTATAATTAATCCAGACTAAGAGCAAAGACACAAATGTTGTCAGCCTCAACTTTAGATGTCTGGAGCTGTACCTAAAGAAATCTGCATGGTGATAGGTGAGAGGCAAAGAGCTTAATTTTAATAACCTGTGTTTATTTCTAATCTGGGAGATGTGAATTTCCACCTCTGCTTGCCTCCAGATCTCTGTAAGTATGATTGCAGGTGTGGAGGCATAAATGCAGCCATAACATTCCTGAGGCAGGTAGTGGATGGTGAGAGTGCAGGAGTACAAATATTAATTAAGAGGCTAAGTTCCCTGTGAGTCTCATCTTATTGAAGTTATTTCTTTTTTAGACATCCTAATATGTAAGGTAAAGTTGATTTTTAAGTTGTAAATAGATTACTTATGTATGAAAACACCCATATATGAAACCAATTAAGCCTGTGAAGGTCAAACCTCAGCATGCTGAGCAGTGACAAGAGCAAAGCTCTGGGTTTGTGTTTTATTCCCTTACCCTTCAGCAGCAGATCGATGAACATGTGCATCACATTAAACACTTTGCTACAATATGAATTGTACTCTTAAAGTGCAATAAGTACAGAGTATATAAAGTCATTTCAGATGACTTATTTGGAATATCAGCTTGAATGCTGCCTGCAAATACTCCTCACACAAGCCATAGAAGGAGTTTATTTTCTGTAGTATTGCTCCTCCATATCTGTAGGTTTTATCTACTCCAGTATCCATTTCTAGATGTGTTTATATCCCTGGTTTAATAATGAGAAAAAGAATAGACATAGTCCTTTGGCTGGGGCTGTAGCTTAAATTATCCCATCTGACAGCTCAATTGAGATATCCATCAAGCATACAAATGACTGCATGGAATACTCATGTGTTATTCACCAGCTTTATCCCAAGGATGTTCAGGGCCTCTGGATTCTCCTCTGCTCTTGTGGCTCTGCCAAGTGCTTTGCAAGGAAGTGAGCATGGTACCTGCACTAGGAGGGTGGCCCAGGCAAGGATAGAAGCTTTTATGCTCTCAGCATTGCTCAACCCAAGGAAAGCTGCAGCATTTTGAAGCATATCCTGGAACAGAAGTAGTTCTGATTTTGCAGGGGGAGGGATAGTAGAGAAGAGAGAATATGGATCATAAAACCTTGGTCCAGCCTTAGGTGAGAGCAACAGGGTTGTTTCAGTTTCTCCTGATGTCACCATGCTCTGGATCAAGCTCTGTGTTGGTCTCAGACCAAACTGTGTCATGCTCTCTAACACAGAGGATATGTGGGTCCAAATTTTGCAGCTTTCCTGACATGCAACTGAAAGGAACTTGCTGTAACTTTCAGTGATTTCATCTCCTCAGTAATAAAGAGGGAAAGGGCATCTCTTCACATTGGCTTCATACACTGTGGTGTTATCCTGGAGGCAGAATTTGGATGATGAGGTAACTGGAAATGCCTGTCCTTGCCCTCAGAGCTGCCTCTTCTCCAGCTGAGGAAACATGGAGCATTCCCACAGACATCCCCTTGGCAGTGTGTGCTTCCAGGTTCCCACCTCTGTGTTCAAGGCAAGCAGCAGTGCTGGCTAACAGTGAGATCAACAGCGTTTGCAGGGTCAGAGAGAGAGAGAGAGAGAGAGAGAGGAGCAACAATCCTAAGCAAATTGAACAGGAGCCTAATGAGCAAATGGAGGGACAAGGCAGTGCTTGTCCTGCAGCTCTGGTGGAGTCAGTATCTCTAATGAGCATCTTGCTGCAGCTATGGTTATTGTCAGCACCTGCATCACTTGCTGCTTATTGGGATTCCAGCTCAAACTGCTGCAGGAAATGGGATTTGGCTTCAGATTCAGGGTTGAATTTCTTTTCTCAGGTGTTGTGACACGGCACCACATTTTCTGGTGACACTAACTAGCATCAGAGTTCCCACTGACAGAGGACTTTAATGAGCTCAAACATGCTTGTAGCTTCCAGACACACAGCAAATGATGGAATAGTTGCCAGACTAGCAGACTCTTGTGATGTATTTGCTCAAATTAAAAAAAACAAGCCCAACACAAAACAAAAACCAATTAAATGAAAAGCCTCTGCGCTAGAGAGCAGCAAATCTTGAAGCATTTCTGCTTCTGCACTCTAAATGTGTGAATATTTACCTCTTTCTGTAAACAAGAATGTGAACAGGAAAAAAAAAGGCAAGTTTTTTTCTGTATTCTTGGATTGGAAAGAGATCCAGAGAGAGAAGCCATGTGTGCTATAGACATGTGCAAGCAAGACAAAATACATCCTGATTCCAACTGCCCTGCTTTGAGGTAGAACAGAACAAATTCTGCTCAGTGATTGTGCTTTGTAGCTAAGCCTGTTCTAATTAACTGCACTTTCTGCAGCTAACAGCAGCGTTGTGCAGACAATGTCTGCTTCTAGTAGTGATAATATTTGGTGGGGAGAGTTAGCACCAAGGCTTGGGCTGCAGAGCAAGGTCACTGCTACCTCTTGTGTCCCACCTCTAAGTCACAGGAGGCACCTGCAGGGAGAAGGGGACAGGAGAGGTGACCCTAAATGGACCAACAAGGGATAAAAACTCTTTTCTCCAGCTAAATAAAAGCTTTTGTTGTTTGTTTGTGGGTATTTTTTGTTTGTTTTGTTTTTCTCCATTTGGTACTTCAGGCACTTGGACTCCCAAAGATTTGTGTTGCATAGAAGCTGTCACTAAGAAGCTGTCAGAACTGGGGAATATTGACATTTTTCAGTCAAACTGTGGATGAGAACAGCAAAGATCACATTGCCAACACAAAGCAAGGTGCAGGATCCTGCTCAGGTTGCAGTCAGCAGCACATTTCCTAAGACCTCACCCAATGTGTGTGAGCTGGGAGCCCTTGTAAGGGGCCTGGAGGGTGGAGAACCACACAAACACTTGCTGGGTTTTCCAACTTGGACCCACATTGAAGTCTGAAGTGGTACAGGATGTTGTGATTTTCTCTCCTCTGTATCTCCACTGCAACTAGGAATCAATTCAAACAACCCACAGCCCTGGGGACTGAAATCTCTAGGTTTATTCCACCAAGCAACAACTGTATGAAGTTTTGTGCTTCTTTCTTAACACCTGTGAGATGCTCTGGGAAAACTTGGGGAGATTCAGTCTCTTCACTCAATTCCTGCACACTGTTTAATAAGAGTTGTGGTTTGGGTTATTCCCTCTGATCCCAGCTTCTCTGCCACATTCCAAGCACAGAGAAACTTGAACCTAGATGCAATTTCCTTCCTTTCTATTACTCTCATTGAGAAGCTAAATCTTTAAAGGGAAACTAAATGATTACCACAGTTTGTTTTTTTAACTATATGCAGAATTTTAGAGAGAATACTTAAGAAACAGTAAAAAAAAAATATATATATATATGTATAAATAGGAGACTTCCACCACCAAAGTTTTTCCTTCTCTCTGCAATATCCACTTGTTCTGTGCCTGGCCCAAATTCATCTATATTGCAGTCAGAAAGGCTGCATTAGTGATTCATCCAGTTCCCTTTGTGTAGCTCCACTTCTTTACTATTTTATGTTGCCTGACCAAAGCATGGAGAGATTTGGACAGCTAATTAACTGAAAGAAATGAAACAACAAACAGCATATCTAATGGTCATGGAAAAGAAAGCTATCAGGGGTGGGCAATATAGAGATGTCTTACAGATTGAAACATCTGTTAGGATTTTTCCTCTGTAATAATAGCAGCAATGCTGACTTTGTTTAGGAGTAGAGATGGTGGGAAGGGTTTTCTTTGAGCAGAGGGAGGACATTGCCAGTGACATCTCTGGGGTTTTTTCATTTATAAGAGAAGAATTTATGTTTCTGTCTTATATATTTGGTTTTTTTTTAATATAAAGTCCAGACAGCTCATCCTATGAATTCAGTCTCTGGTTTCCAGAGCAGAGAATAATTGTGTGTGCTCTAAATATTACCTGTGCCTTTCTTTTGTGCAGTACTGAAAAGAATAGCTCTCAAGATCACTCCCTTTCTTTCCTCATGCAATTCTGAGCTTGGCTCCAAGATAGGCAGTTGAATACAAAGGTTTCTTCCTATTGTCTATTGTCTTTTCTTTCAAACTCCATCTCTTCTGGCTTCACCAACTTTCTACTCTTTTTTTTTTCCACTACTGAGGCAATTTCTCTACTCCTGTTTGCTTCTGTTGTGTAGACCAAGCATGGATGCACCTACTGTTTCACAGGATCATTGAGGATGGCAGAGACCTCTAAGCTCATCAAGTCCAACCATACCTAGCACTCCCATGCCACCAAGCCATGGATCTAAGAAGAGCATCTAGATGTGGTTTTTAACCCCTCCAGGGATGGGGACTCCATCATCTCCCTGGGCAGCCTGGGACAATGCTTAGCAACCCTTACAGTGAAGAAATTCCTCCTGATAGCTAATCTAATCTATTTTTTATCTAATTTAATATCTAATATTTACTCACTGTTTATGAACAAAAGTAAATGTTAATGCTGTATTGCCTGTCTTTTTCTGTTGAACAATTAATTAGCTGCCACAACAATCACCTTCACCCTCTTCAGCTAAAGCAAATGTGCAACGGGGATAATAGTAATAATTCTTTAGCCAGACAAAGGGAGAACAACTATTTCTTCTGACTCTGGATCCCAGCAAGGGCAAGCTGACAAGAAGTTGTATTTACATTTACATAGAATCAGAAATCACAGAATCATGAAGGTTGGCAGAGACCTCTAAGCTCATCAAGTCCAACCATCCCTAGCACTAACATACCACTAAACCATGGCCCTAAGGAGAACATCTCAATGTTTCAAGCCCAAATGTCAAGGTATTAATTCTGTGGAGAGGCTCCAGAGCACCTATGAGTCCCTGGGTGGGAGCAGATGTCTCAGGGGTAGTAGTTTCATGGAGCAGAACCCACTGCAGCTTGGACAGAAGTGCTAAAGGCATCTTGGGTTGGGTGTAGATGATCAGGGTATGGACCAGTGCATATGCATCTCATTTCTGAGAGGCTGAATATATTTCAAGAGACAAGAAGGACAACTTTAAGCTGTAAGAATGCACTGTACAGGAGGTAGTGCTCATGTAATCCCACAAGGAGAAATACTTTTATACAAAGAGGAAAGCTTAATAAAACCATTGGAAGCTTAATGAAGGCTGACAGCAAGCAAGCTCCTCTTAAATGTGTGTGTATGGTAGATGACATCTCTTCCCTGTCTCTTAATCACAGGAGGCAGGGGCAACCATTGCCTTGCCTGAACATTTTACACCCCCAGCCCTTGGACACAGCAAGGTTTGAGTGACTCAGTGTAAAAACACTAATATTTGCAGCAGGTTAGGGAGACTAACAGCAGCCTGAAGGCCTCAAGCTTTGGCTAGTTGACAAGAGAAAAGATGAAGTCAGAGAGGTGGTGGCAGCCCCAGCCCTGGCAGTTTTGGGGCTGGGAGCAAGCTGCTCTAGTGGCAGTGTCCCTGCCCATGGCAGGGGGGGTGGCACTAGATAATCTCTAAGGTCCCTTTCAACCCTGACAAGTCTATGGTTCTATGATGGATCCTAGGGGTCAGAATACTATCCCTATTAATTTTTAATTGATTTGAATCATGGATGTTTGTGTTGAGGCAAATTCTCTTGAAGGGCAGCTTCTTCTCTCTTTTTCCTGTCCCTTTGCAAACTAAAACCTTTTATTGAAGTGTTGGTGATTTGTTTGTGTGCTGTCAGCTTGCTAGAGGTTCCCCAGTGCTGTAACCATTCTCTGCATCTGCCTCCTATGTGTAGCTTGGGCAGGAACCAGGCAGAAAATCACTAGAAATAAAGGTGAAATTGATCTGCCAGAGGAATTGTACAGCACCAAACGCAAGCAAGCACAAAGCAAGGCAGCAGACATTGCAATTTTCATTCCAAATTGCAAGTAGTTCTTACAAGGAAAAGGAATATTTTAATCCTATGTTTACAGTGGCTCCAAATCTAAACCAAAGGCAAGACAGCAGCAGCTGTAGGGCTGCCAGGGGTAGGTGTGGGAGCTTGCCTAGCTCCCTGGCATCCTTTGGACACCCCATAGCTGAACCAGTGAGATCTACCCATGGTATAAGCTATAGCTGGAGTCACATCTGCCAGAGAGGAGCAGGAACTATTCCCACATCATTGTGGATTACAGAACCACAGAAACCCAGCATGTTAGGGGTTGGAAGGGACCTCTGGAGATCATCTAGTCCAACCCCCCTGCCAGAGCAGGAGAACCTAGAGCAGCTTGCACAGGATGTGTCCAGGTGAGTTTGGAATATCTCCAGAGATGGAGACTCCAGCATCTCCCTGGGCAGCCTGGGCCAGTGCTCCACCTCCTGCAAAGTAACAAAGTTCCTCCTCATATTAAAGCAGAACTTGCTGGGTGCTAGGTTTTTTTCCCCAGATTGTAGCCTTTTTGCTGTTGGCCCCTGGTGTGTTTGCCTGACAAAAAGTGTTTGGTAAGTGCACCTTCCCAGAAAAAGGAGGGTGAGACAGTAGGATTGTTCCAGCTGGAAGAGCTCTCCAGTGGTCACCTTGCCCAAGCTCCTGCTTCAAGCTGCTCACACCTTGTGATCTAGCCTCTCCTCAGCTGTTTGGGGAGCAGAAGGAAATGCTTTCTTGCTGTCTCCTCCTCCAAAGCAATGCTGACAGGGAGCCTCTCCTTCCTCTGCTCCCATCTCCAACATCCATCACACTCCTGGGGCAGCAGCAGGCAGAATCTGCCTCTTAGTGAGTTGAAGGAACTGCTGGATTGGGAGCAGTAGCAAATCCCATCCTCCCACTGCAGTTAGGAGCTTTTAGTAAATAAATGGGAAACATTTCACTTAATTAAATACCATCTTAGGAAGCTGGGGAGAAAAAAAAAGTGCCCTAATTTAGAAAATCATTCAGAATGGCATAGAAAACATGCTGCTTCAATGTATTTTGCAGTGATTTTGCAGCAGAAGCAGACATCTGAACACATTCATGAAGGATCACACTTAATCAGCAGATGATCTTTCAGTCTGTCAGGTTTTTTTGCTAGGGCATGTTGTTGCTAACATTGCTTTAATAGCTTTGCCATACCCAAACTCCACCTGCCCACCTCCCTGCCCCTCCAAAGTCCCATTTAACCAGGGTTCTCATTTTATCAATCACATTTTGTAATAGAAGGCAGGTTTGTGTGTCCCAAGTGGCTAAGCATTTCCATCCCTGTATCAAGAATTAAGCATCTCCTGAGAAGGAAGAGAGGTCAAGTGCTGTAATAAACTAGATTCCATCAAGAATGGGGAAAAAATGCTGCTCTGACCCAAGCTAAATGGAAGCTGAGCTGCTTTGAGATGTGATCTGAAAGCAGAATGAAGAAGCTGAAGCTATTTCTAGAGTTTATGTCCACTGCAGCTGATTCCTCCTCCTTCTTTCTGACACTCTTATTTACTCTGAATCACACTGAAAACTCTTTTACATCCATGATGCATGCAGAAGACCAAGCCCACAGCCACTTTCAAGTGCCATAATTTCACAACACATATCTCTGCCTTTGGACTAGGGACCTTCAAACCATAATAAACCCCTGGGAATGAAATCTGAATGAGGAATAAGCATAAACCAAGGATAAGCAGGCAGATATTGGACAAGCAAATAGGTTCACTAGGCTGCTGGTCCAGAAAAAAAGTGACTTGGGGCAATGTGCCAGCCTGTCCCTGTGCTTCCAGGGGTGAAATGTTTGCCACATGAGCAGAGTGCAGCAGAAATGGTATTTTCCACTGAAATTTTCTATTGGATAGCATACCATAATATTTTTTCCATCTTAGATTACCAGAAGAATGCAATACAGGCTTTAGTATTTAGCAGAAACACAATGCTGTATTTAGTAGCTGTAATTGTTCTTTTTGGTGATAAATCTGGTCATTTGCTTTTTAATGTGTCCATAAGACTCTCAGTATCCTATCCAACTAACTGACTGAGATGAAAACAGAATACATCCTGGTTGGTTCAAAACTTCCCTTGGAAGCCAGTGAAAGATCATAGACTATTTTGTATTCTTTCCCTTTATTTCCATTTCTGAGGGAATAATGCTGACAATCCCATTCCAATCTGACTTTACAAAGGTATTACTTCATGTGCAAAGTGCAACAGTTGTGGCTGAGGAGAAAATAGGTTTATAGCTCCAGTGCTCATGTTAGAGGTAGTTGGTAAAGGAAGATGATGTATGGAACTCTCTGTAACTTAATAAGTGTATATTCATCCCTAAGTTGTGAGGGAGAACATCAGCTGTAAAGAGGGATGAGAAATTTTGTGAGTCTGTGACAAATGACTTGAAAACTTTGAATTCCTACTGTTTGTTCTTAAGACTATGTCTTGGGAAATATTCTTGGTCCATCAGTTATTACTCCTGATCCACTTTGCTGGAAGATTAGGCTATAGCATACAACTGCAAAATCAAGCCAAGTCAGGACGTTACTACAGTTGTCATCCACCTTAGATTTCCAAATGAACTGAAGGTGATTGTTGGGTTTTACCATCTAGCAATGTGTTATCCTCCCCAAATCACAGTGATGGGCACACCAAGAGCTTCTGAAAGCACTCCCCAACTTTCTGCTCTGCCTAGTGCTCTACCTGCCCTCATGCAATAAGAATAAAGCTTTGAAAGTTCCCTTTGCCAGAAGACAACATATTTCCTTGCTTAGTACTCAGCTAATCTACTTTGTATACCAGTGCACAAGGGAAAAATGATCATCATAGATCATTCTGTGGGCCCTGTCTTGAATTCCCTGAATCAGGTGAAAAATACTGAAGTATCAAGTTGTATACCTTGCCCTCACCAACATTCAGGGTGACATCTTCTTTATGGTTTGGTGTAGAGATTCTTCGAACTATTTCTGCTGTAAAAATACATAAAAACAAGGCTACAAATTTGTTTATACAACTGAACAAGAAACCAAGAAGGAAGGTGGAAAAACTCTCCAGAAGATTAATGGTTCAATTTTCTAGAGAAGCATCAGAAACTGCATCTGTAGAAGTTTTTCTTTCATGTTTGTCTTATCCTTGGGCCAAGCCCCTCCCCAGTTCCCATCCTGCTGCTGAGACTGATGAGCCAGCTCCTGTGCATGGCATTAACTCATACATCTCAAATCACACACAATCACAAAGGTTGGCAGAGACCTCTAAGCTCATCAAGCCCAACCATACCTAGCACTCCCATGGCCCTAAGGAGAGCATCCAAATGTTCCTTAAACCTCTCCAGGGATGGTGACTCCAGCACCTCCCTGGGCAGCCTGGCCCAAGACTTAACAACCCTTGCAGTGGTTTCTGACACCTCCCCAAAGAGATCAGTGTCATCCCGGAAAAGACAGTGTGGGCAAGTGACTTGTTGAAGAGCATCAACAAGAGGTCATCACAAGGAATTCATGAGTTTAAATCCATGTTTTCCACCTTGTGTGATAGTATATGAGACACAAGGATGGATGTGACATGTGATGGAGAAGAGGGGAATGCACCAGGGCTCTCAGTGTGTGTGTGTGTGTGCACACTTCAGACCCCCAAGTATCTCCCTGTGTTAAAGGCTTGCTGCAACATCATGATTTAGATGTTTGTTCTTGGACTGATTCCTGCTGTTATTCACTGGAAGTGCAATCAGCTTCTCAGAATTCTCTCTAGGCTTCCTTTAAATGTCCAAGAGATGTAATGAAGATATAAAAGAAGACTTCAATCCAGGCTTTGTGGCACTTGGAAGAGAAAATTCTGAAATCCCTTCTGAGAGCTGTAAAACTAATCTCTCCATTGCAAACTCATGCAGGCATGATCTCACCTTTTGGCTTAAAAATCATTTCATCTTGCCAAAAAACGTTGCTATTCCTCACCTTTGCAAGGCAACTTGATCTTCTGATGCAGCTCTGACAATAAGATTTTGTGATGGGCTGAAGGCAACTGCAGAAAATAGCAGCTTGGCACAGGGGAATGTAGAATGACTGATAATTCGGCAGAAAAAGACAGAAATACTTGACTTCTGAGGCTGTAGGGCAGCAAATGTCCTTGCCCAAAGCATAATAACAAAGCTGGGAGTCTTGGAAAGGTTTTTGGTTTCCATTTCCATTGGTTAATCTTCCCAAGTGCATTGCTGATGATTTTCTCCTCCTGAAAGGATGTTGCTGCCATTGGTGATTTTCACAAGGCAGACTTGCTTCCAGATCTTTGTTCAAGGGGTACAAAAATCCCTGCCAGGCCTCCCCTTGTTTGACCAATGCTTCCCTGCACAGCTGAGAAGAACCCAGGAGCTACACCCAGTGCTGGATCCATTACCATATCCCTAGCTAGATTAAACCTAACTCAGTAGCATCATTACATGATGCTGCACCCTCCAGATGCAAGTCCTCAACCCTTGGCATGGCACTGTTAGCAAGATCATCTTGTTTAAGGCACAAAAAGCAGCAAAGAGGCATTGTAAGCTATTTAGGGCAGTACTGCACTAGTTAGATATCTGTGATGGATTGATATGCTCATTAGAACTCATGTTCTAAGCAAAGGTAAAACAATCTAGTACAAAACCAGACAAAATTCCTCCTGCTTCCTCCCAGGAAGCCTTTCACTTGTTCATCAATAGCTATTTCCAAGTGAAGGGCATAAATTTTCCTGATTATATTGATCATATTGATTGTATTTACTCCAACTGCTTTGGATATCTCAGTTTCAAGGAAAAAAAAAGAGTATAAATCCAGTCAAAATTTGCCTCTGCATCCTGGAGGCCAGGATGGAATTTACACTCTTCCAACTTCCAGCAATAATTGCTTGCTGAGGATGCTGCAGACAAAGCTTGTTAGGATTTCTTGTCTCCTTAGTGCAACTCTGACACCATCATTTGTTAGTGATAGGTGTGTTTGGACTTGATGAGCTCAGAGGTCCTTTCCAACCTTAATGATTCTGTGGAAGTGGATAGAAACAGCTGAATTGGAGCCAGTGTGTTTGTGGCCCATGTTCAGATTGAGAAACCTCTTTAAGATCCCATGAGTGTACAAATAATTTTCCCTATTATTTCCCCAAGTGCTATAATGCTTAAACCAATCTGTAAGCTAGAAGTTGTCATCTAACACTTGCACACAAAAGATGTTAATTTTTGTCTGTGTTGGGAGGATGTGCTTCAATTTTCACCTACAATTGTGACATAAACCAGAATCAAATATTATCACCCAAGTACCATCCAGATGGGAGATTAGGTAGAGCTTTATGGCCCAAGACTGACATTCCCTTTAGCAGAGAAATGAGGTTTTTTATCCTCTGGGCTCTCAGCAAGCAGTGCCTGCAAGCACAGACATTCCTGGCTACTCCTATTCAAGTGCACCATGTAGGGGCTGAAGGTCACTGCTGGTGATTAGAATGGTCATTATTAGCACTGCTGTAATTATTATAATACATTTGTGCCCTTAATAAATTGGAAGAAATAATTACAGGCACTTTTATATACAGGGGTGCTTGAAGAATAAAAAAAGCTTCTGAGTGTTTGATTCTTGCTTTATTAAATGAGAAGTTCAGGCTAATTAAAGAAACTTGCAAGGATTTCTGCTTCCTTTTACAAACCATTGAGGGCAAAGAGCTGCTGCTTGTCCCCATTTCCATATCCAAACACATCCTAGGAACTCAATAGCTGCTATATTGTTTTTCTACTCAATATGCTATAATCCACATAATGTTTAGGGGAGAATGAAGATATTAGTAAATCTGATTGAGATGTTTAACAAACATTGAGATGCTCTCCTTGGGGCCATGGTTTAGTGCTGTGGTAGTGATAGGTATGGCTGGGTTTGATAAGCTTAGAGGTCTCTGCCAACCTGAATGATTCTGTGAGCTGATATTTTGCAAGTTTTAGAGGAGTTTTAACTGTGTATTTCTGTATCTCTACTCTAGATGGTACTCTTAAGGAGGAAGAAGCTAGAAGCTAAGAGATGTGGGAAGAACCATCCTGGGAAGAAGGAGTAACAACAGGTAATGCTAACCACAGCTGCTTCCCCAAATCCATCTTTATAGGTGGCTTTGTGTAGAGGTTCAGTGCTGGGCAAACCAACCTGCTTGTTAGGTGTTGAGCATGGCAGGGAAGAATCAAACCAAAAATATTCCAACATTTCGTTAGGAAGGGATGGATCCATCAGCTTGCTTGTGACCTGCACTGCCAGGGTTCATGTCCCAAGCCTGGCCACTCTGTTGGGTACAGAGCATTGCTGAGCACCAAGGAATTAGCTATAGTTCAGAAACACCTGATAATTGTTATCAGTTTGCCTAAAATTAGAAGAAATCTACTGCAGGTGTTTTAATCCATCCCTTTGAATTCTCAGAAGCACATTTTGTCCTGTTAGGTTTGTTGAATATGGTAAAGGTACAGGTTGATTGGTGGTCAGTCTGTCTACCTTATCTATCTATCTATCTATCATATATCTATATCTATCTATCAAATCTATACCTACCTATATGTCATCTATCTATCTATCTATAGCTATCTATCTATCATCTATCTATGTCTATCTATCATCTATCTACCTACCTACCTATATATCTGTCATCTATCTATATCTGTCTATCATCTATATATATCTTTCTATCATCTACCTAACTACCTATATATCTGTCATCTATCTATTTCTATCTATCTATAGCTTTCTATCTATTTATCATCTATCTATATCTATCATCTATCTACCTACCTATATATCTATGTCATCTATCTATAGCTATCTATCTATCATCTATCTATATCTATCATTTGTCTATCTATCTATATCTACCTATAATCTATCTATCTACCTAGCTATATATGTCATCTATCTATATCTAACTATCTACCTATCATCTATCTACCTATATATGTCATCTATCTATATCTATCTATCATCTATCTATCTACCTACCTACCTACCTATATATGTCATCTATCTATATCTATCTATCTATCTATCATCTATCTAGCTACGTCTATCCATATATCTAATCTATCAATCGATCTATCTGTTTTATCTTATCCATCCATCCATACGTATTTTGCATGCTGAGATGTGTCCGGTGTCACTAATTAGTGCTAACAGGTTACCAACAACATCCTTCCTTTCTCTAGGAAGAGCTGAGCAGCGTTTTGGGGGCAGTTCAGGCTCAGTTTGGTATTCTGTTGCATTCTCCTGTAGCTGATTTGCATGGCTAGCCAGGGCTGCAAGTTGAGATGCAGCTCCAGCAGCAGCAGTAGTGGGGGAAGAGAACCCTCTTGGGATCAGGGAGGCACGAGTAGTTCAGAAACAATGCAATTAATAACCAGCTTTGAAGAGAATCAATTGGAAGTGAAATCCCAGCTACAAATTTGGTACCAAAGATGAAGATCTGAGACAAAAGAAGATAAAATACAGGGTGTGGTCTTTTCTATTGCCAAATATGGGGAAAAGAGGAACCTATTTGTAAATACATGAGCTCAAACTGATAGGCATGGATTCAGGACAGGCTGTTACCAAGCCAATTTTGGAAAGGCTTCAAGATTCTTTTGGCAGGAGAACTTAAAAGGAGTCCTTTCTAGCTTTGGGAGTGGTTGAAAGAATAGTTCTCCACGAAACACAGAGTATGTCTCAAGCCACATCAGAAGCAAGCAGTTCTGAATTCTGGACATAAAATATTCTTTATTAAACCAAAAGTCAGTGGCAAATCCATCTGAGGCTGGTGCTGCTCCAGCTTTACCTGTTACACAATCACAGAATCACTAAGGTTTGGAAGAGACCTCTAAGATCACCATACCTACCACTACCATGTCACTAAACCCTAAGGAGAGTATCTAAATGTTTCTTAAACACCATTTATGGCTATTGTATTAAGTTTTTTTTTCCCTTCCAAGGACTTCTTTCTGGGAAAAATGAAATAATAAACTCACAAAGATCTGCACTGGTTCAGCTGAGTGTGACATAAACTGCTCAAGTCACTCATTATCAGTTGCACTCTTATTCCTTTCCAAAATAGCATCATTTTTATTTAGTGGATTTTTGGGATAAGCAGCCAGAGCAGCAAGTTGCCAGGCCCTGGACCACACTCCCCAAAACACTCTTTGGAGGAAACCAGGGTGAATTTTGGTCTCTGCTTTTGTAGCTTACTGATTTCAGACTTGCATTAAGAAAGGTCCATAAAGGAAAAGACCAATGTATACCAGAATCAAAACCCTTGATTTCTATTACTTTAGCATTTCACCATTTCCATGTATCTAAAAGATAAATGCAAAAGGATGTCCACCAGTAAAAAAATTAGGTTGCTTGCCTGCAAAATATGAAGAAAAGTCTATGAAAGCTCTAGTTAATAAAACCTAGGTGTATGCTAAAAATGCAGAGGTTGAGGGTAGGTCACTAAACCCTGTGGTAACAAAGAGGGTATGTCTAACAGGCCAAACCTCACTACAGAACAAGACCTTTGAAAGCAAGCTTCTCTCATGAAGCACTCCTCCTTGCTTTTAGTTCATCCCTGCTGCACTACAAAGTGGTTTGGACCCCAGCAGACAGACTGTGTTGCTGGAAAGAAACAGATCCTTAGCTTCACATAAGAAGTAGGTTCAGAGCTCCTGCACCTTGTGTGAATTCAGCAAGGGAAGAGGAACTGGGTTTTCAGTTACATCACCTGCAGGGGAGAAATGCCATGTGGCAGCCACATTTGCAAAAGAAACTCCCCCGAAAACCCTTGCCTGGGCATGATAAATGCCTCTGGTGTAACTCCAGCCCAGGCCCTTTGCAGCATCTGTCTCCTTCACACCTAACTCCTGAAGCATGGCCACTTCCACTATCTAAACACTGAGCCATTTTTCTCCTCCCGCTTAATCAGATGGTTTAGACTCTTTCCATTCCAGAAGGCAGAGCAAATTGTTGGGATCATTGATCACCAACAGAGGCACTGACCCCACACAGTTACTTAGCACTGAGCTTAAAAGCCAACATCATTCCAGGCGGATTTTTCAATGAGCAAACTGAGCTTGTGCCTGGAGCAGTAAGATGGAAAGAGCAGCAGCATCTCCAGAGCTCTGCCACACAGCAGGGCTGCTCCTGCTGGCTCAGCTACACCAACCTGAGCATGTGGTCACCAAACCATACACTGCCCAAAGCAGTGCTTGGTGGAACCTGTGTGTCTTCTCTCCTAACAGAGAGTTTGACCATTCTTGCTCTTCCCAGTTGCACAGCTGCTGGGATGCTTCTCTCCTTGTAGAGTGTCTGGAGTGGAGAAGAGGACTGGGGAAAGTGTTTTTGAGATGAAAGAAGGAAAAGTTGCATATTACTTATTCTAAGGAAAAAAGGAGTGATAACCAAAGAAGTTGACAACTGACACCTGTAATTCTTGGGACTGCATCAGCAAGTCACATCCAGCTTTCAGTCCCAGCATTCTGTAACAAACTCAGCATTGAGCTTACACCAAGAAAAAAGAAAGCAAAATAACCCACAACGTAGAATCTAAAACTCATGCCAGAGAAAGACTATATAATCATGGTCATTGAGTACTGGCCCTGCTCAGTCCATTGGTGCACCCAGGCTTGTCAGGACCAGGCCAAATCATGGCTGAAGCAGCAATAGAGCACACAGGAGATGCTAAGTCCATTAAGACAGAGGCCTTGGAGGAAGTATGGAATGGGTCACTCTCAGGGAGTGAGAGAGCTCCAGAGATCTGCTGCAGAACAAGCTCAAGTGAACATTTCCAGCGTGTGCTGCAAGCTGAGCAGCCCAATGCCTTTTACACTTCTTGCTAGGGGACAAGAGGCAGCACCTTCAAAAACTTGGAAATCCTTCAAACAGCAGAGAAAAGAAAGAAGCCACTGCAGCAATAGCAGAGCTAGCCACTGTAGAGCTTAATCCAAGCAATATTCATGCAGCACAGGAAAGAGCTAAGTCTATTAGGAGACTGTTGGTGATTTATTTGCTTTTTCTACCGAGTCATGTAGTGAGTAAAGGCAGCTAATCTTGTTGGATTCCATTAAGCAAGCCTCTTCAGGCCTCAGACAGCCATGCATCCCCCACTTGGCCTTCACAAGCAACAGAAATGGGAATTTCATCTAGTGTTCAAGGACTATTTGTATAGGCATGGAAGCAGACTTGCATTAATAATACCTGTATTAAGGGCCTAAAAAAGCCCTTAATGATCACATCATTAGACAGCTTCTCTGCATCAGAATTATCTCCTGACCACCTCCCCTGTTTCTGTCACATCCGTGATGGTTTTAATACCAGTTTTAGGGTACAGCTGAAGTCAGTGAGAAGACTTATTTTTTAACAGATTTGAGGTTTTTTCCTTGAAGAGAAGAAGGAAGAGTTTTATATCTAATAGAGATATTACTCTTAAACCTTCAGGATTTAAGATACAGAAAGGAAACTGGGAGAATTTGTATAGGAGAGGGATTGAAGTCTGGCTTCATTTTGCCATTTCTAGACCTAGAAGGAGAATTCTCTACTTCTCCCAACCCAGGTTTCCAATTGAAAGTATAAATATATCCCCCAAATCACACTAGCAAACCAGTCAGTAGAATCAGTGGAGTTGCAGGACAGATGTACCCACTCTTATCAAGATGGTTTCAGGATTTTAGGGAGAAGTTTGTTTTGTGAGAGAGTTCTGGGCTTTTCTGAGTTTGGCTGTTCATTTTCCAGCCTGGAGAGAGCTGGCTTTAAACACTTTAAGCACACTGTCAGATTTTCCAGGGGAGGATGGCTGCGTGCCAGCAAGTACATTTCTACCTCTGGAAGATAAAAGCACTCTTTGGTTGGCCAAGCTGCTCTAACAGGCAAGCTCCCTGAGAAGCCAGAGCTGATTTCTGCTGCCTGCTCCTGACACCACAGCAGGTAGAGCTGAGCTCCCCTCAGCACAGGCATGAAGGCAGCTCAGCTCCAGCATGGCTCCCCTCAGCTCTCCCCTGCCAGACCCAGAAAGGGCTTTCCTTGCATTGCTTTTTGAAATATTAGTGGTAGCCTAAAACTGAAAGTGGAGATGAGAGATTTTAGTCAAATCGTGTTGTTGACATTGATCTAGGTCTAAACATTCATGGGAATCCAGTGGCAGAAACCCATAACACCCAGGAGGCCAAGAAAGCCAACAGCAACCTGGCTTGGAGCAGCACTAGTGTGGCAGCAGGACTCAGGCAGGTATTATACCCCCGGACTGGGCACTGGGGAGGCCACAGCTCAAACCCTGGCTTCAGGTTTGGGCTCCTCACTCCCCAAAGGACATTGAGGTGCTGGAATGTGTCCAGAGAAGGGCACTGGTGAGGTCACCCCTAGAAGCCTGAGGGGCAGTGCCTGAGGGGAGCTGGGCTGAGGGTGTAGCCAGTAGGGGGCGCTGCTTTGAGGGGGGTAAAAGAGGCGGGAAAGTGGAAGAGAACAACTGAGGGTGCAAGTGCTGCCTCACAACACCCTGCGGTAAAAGGCCCTGGGGCTGCTGGTCAGCAGCAACTGAAGATGAGCCAGCAGTGTGTCCAGGTAGCCAAGGAGGCCAACAGCAACCTAGCTTGGAGCAGCACTAGTGTGGCAGCAG